>UYWX01000022.1:0-102851 GCA_900622495.1 Hydatigera taeniaeformis
CAAATGATCCTGAAAAGGGAAATTTCATCCATCTTGTTGGTTTGTACTAACACCTCAAAGCTTTGGCACAGGCCTGTTAGGAATTGGGGTCTCAATATCGCATGCAATGGAATTTTAAGAGCGGTTCTGCGTTCCTCAACCATTGCACGTCCCATTTAGAGGTCTAAACTCCAATTATGTTTGAGTTGGCAGCCAGCGGTGATATGACACTCATGATCATCGTTTCGTTCTGTTGTACGCACAATTAGGTTGGTATCACAGACGCTTACCATCACCTCGGTGGCAGTAGGCGAACTGTATTGATGCTAACAGTTGTCAGTCGTAGTGACTAATCAAACAGTCACAACTGCTTGAAGTACCTCCACGATGCAACGTGGCTGATGGGCAGGGTTAATTTTAACCACTCTAATGGTCTGAGACACGCTAAGTTTTTCCCCCTTAGCAAGCCTTTATATACTCTTGGCAAAACTGTGATGTAAGATGATCGTACTGGCGTAATTTGGCAAAAACCTAAAGCCCATCCCGGCCAGCCCTTCGATAATGACGTACATATCTCCTGGACACCTTCACTACTTGAGGAGAACCAGATGCACTGGAAGGGAGAGAAGTTAGCTGTCAAGGGAATTAGCGGCAACAGGTTCACAGTAAAGAAATAATTAGATTGGTAATGAAGAAAGGCAATTGAAACAGGATAATGAAACACAACTAAAGAGAAGCAGTTGAAGAACACATTTACGTAATACCACAGTCAATCCGTGCTACTTGCACTTGACTAGGGCTAAATCGACGTCATCTGAACAAGTTGGTCGATTTTACGAAGGGCAAAAACTTTAGGCTCGCTAAATACCCTGATAATGTCACCAAACACAAAAATGACAATGCAGAATCTTTTCAAAAAATTTTTACCCTTTATGAACTTTCCGCATGATGCTAAAGTGGAGAGGACTTTTGTAAATGAATGAATGCGCGCAAGGCCTGTATTCTCCCCACCTTCCCCTCCCTCCTCCTGTGTGCTGCTCAAACTAGTGAAATGTAATTATAATTCAGGGGGAGAAACTCCTAATCCGCCTGGATTACGAATGTAATTTAGCCAGCACCACCCTCCAATCCAACTCAATTGTGCGTGCCTTTGGGTAGGATTGTTTAAATTATCGTAAGTCAACACCACCACCACTAGCTGAAGCAGCAGCAACAGTAGCTTGGGATACCATTGTTAGCATCCATTCAAGCAGTCACGATTGCCAACTCAAAATGCTAATTAAGTCTTTAAGGCTTATGTGTGTGCGAGTGTGTGCTGTCGTTGTATCAAAGTCATTCTTCTAATCCCCTCTCCCTTCCTCCCCTCGCCTTTGGTGCACTTGGAGAAGGAAAATGAGGATTGCTGGCGGAAGAAACGTAGTAGTCTTTGTCCACCAATTACTTAACCCATTCGGACTATCAGTACATTCTGATGTAATTCCAGTAGTTTAGATCAAATCTTGTAGTTGTGCTACTCGAGTAGCCCTTTTACCACCATTCATTCTTGATTAAGAAGGAATTGTCTTCACACAGACATTAGAAGCATTCAAGGAGTGATTGTGGAATTGTGGAATTAATGGACCCCAAAACAGTTTATCCTAATTGGGGATGAAATAGCAGCTCAAAAATAATCAAACGGTGGTGTATGAAAGTGGCAAGCTGTTTAATTAAGTCGCTTTCTGACACAGCGCAAAGGCCTCAAAGTATACATCCATTCCTGGTGGTAGCATTTTACATGTTTGCTATTGAGTTAAAAGGGAGAGGCAAAGAAGTAAAAACGTTTTGAAGTTTTCTGTGACCTCATTTATAACCCGTCTCTTACATTAATCGGGATTGTTAAGACAGCTTTGATTTTCGAGCACAAAAGTTAATGCTGTCTGTTAATAATTTGGTAGTTCACAGCTTCGACAATAAGTTACCATTGCTAGAAACTGCCTTAAATGAGTATCGCTGGTAGACAACAAGATGACGCCACCTTTACGCACCTATCGAGGGAGTAAATGACCCCTTATGTCCTAAGATTTTGTACCAAAGTACGATGATATTTGAATATCCTTAAAGGCCTAGTTATAATGCAAGAGAGCGTAACTATGCCTTCGTTGACTACAATCTTGCTCCTAGGCTTGCAGTTCTGTAACGGCTGTCCTCCCTCACTTCGCGTTTTGTCAGGAATGTTCAGCTTCCAACATTTTACTGTCCCCTGATTTGGCCTAAGCACATCATAAAACGTAAGCTATTTAGCAGCTTCGAGCCACCAAATCTGTTCACTGATCCTAGTCGAGTAAGATCGTTTGATGTTTGCAGCATTCACGAAACCTCCGTGTCCCTAACAAGTGGTTATATTTTTACTAACTAATAATGCCACACGAAACGGGTATAAACTGAACTTAATTGGCCACTCTATAATCTACATAATTAAGACTCTTTTGATTGGATCTGCTACTATTCTACGACTACTTTTAAAAGAGCACGCACATAGCTCATGGTGCATACTACTGTTTCATCTGTTAGTAGGAAGTTTCCAAAGCAGCGATTTTTGTAAGGAAAGCGACATATGTATTCAGGCAGTTTTAGGCCAAAAAATTATTCCTCTTTGCATACTCAAGTTAGATCGGCGTTTATTTTTGATATCGGTTCTGCTCAGCTTATGAGGTAATTTTAACTAAAAAGGCAAAAACTTTATAATGATTGTTTTGTTTTTGTATAAAAAGTTAGTTAAATGAATATCCAAATAAGTATCCTCCACTATGTGAGAAATAACATATTTTAGAGGCGTATGTGTTGGCAAGAATTGTCGTGAATTTCCATCTACCTATGGTGCCTCGTGTTTTCCATTTAACTTAAAATCTAATTTGGTGAACTTCCAATTCAACGAAGCATTACAAAATGCATATTCCAGACTTTTTTGCATTTAATGTAGAACTTTATACTCTGTCAACCCCTAGATCAAGGCAGACTTTCAAAGACTCCTTTAACCATCATAAACCCACTTGTAGGCACAGAAAATTCTTTAGCTATTTACATTTCAAATTAAAAGGTATTTTACTTGGCTTGAGTGTGAGCAGCTTCAACAATTTTATCATCAGATACATGGCACCTTGAATGCTCCCCTCTAAAGTTAAAATGATGCACAAAGTAAGGAAGATGGAGTTATAAAACATTGCGTTCTGACTATGCGGTCGGCTCCGTGTTCTACACACCTCCCTATAAGGGTGACACAGATGCTACTGTTATAAGTAGTATTGAAGACTAATAAAATTGCGTAGTTAAACTTTATACTCGCCTTGAAGTTGTGCAGTCTGCGTAAAGGATGTCAAACTCCCTTGGTGCGATAAGTTTACACCTATTAACACCAGGCTGAATGGCACCGAGACCACGAAGTATGCGAACTTGTTCCACATTGCACACAACAGGCTGGATCTCCAGACGCTTTAATTTGGTGTAGACGGTGTGAAGACCGCCAACGAAGTGCTTGAGGAAGAGTTCAAAGGCTTGGGGTAGGCATATTAGTGGTCCTCTCCCCTCCACAATGAATGCTGCCAGTTGAGCTCCCCGGTATTCCAGGATTTGGACCTGACTACTGCCTCTGCCTGTACTACTGCTGTTGTTGGTAGTGTTATTGTTGATGTTGTTTGGTGGAGCATGCATTTCACTGAGTGGTACAATGGAAAACACCTAGGTAGGAAGTCTGCTGCCTGTTTGCGCGAGCACTATCGCTTTCATGAGCGTACCAATGGCAATTGAACACACAGTGGCCAATCAGATATTTAGCAGTGTCGGAGAAGCCCTTTACCACATTATGGTAGGTTTGATAGTGCTCAAAGTAAGTTTCACCTCAACTACCATTAAAAAACGAAATCCATTAAAATTTGCTTAAGATTTTGTACTCATATACAATTTGTATCCATTGCCTTTGCCCCTAGGACTAAATCATTACGCCGAACTTCGGTTCAGGTATGCCTGCCAATGCAATTGTGGTCCCTTGGATCAGCAAATGGTGGTTTTCACCATTGCTACGGATGAATGCCTAACTAACATAATTTGTCTAGTCTAAGGCTGACCGTTAAAATTTTAGCGGAAAAAATGTCTAAACATAACTGACTATTAAGACTAAACAGTAAAGTGATAGGTTTGCAGTGCCTATTAAGTCCTTTACGTCCTTTAGGTGTCCCACCACTGAAAAGCTTTAAGTGCCACCCTCGTTAGATGATTGCTCTCGTTCTCGATACGCTTTGGTTTTCATTGCCCATTGTCTCCTGTATATGCGCATTCCACTGATATCTTTGAAATGCTGGACCTACTACATTTTTCCTACCTATACCTTCTCACGTCATCCACATAAGGTGCTATTAGTGTAGTATATATCAAGTTAGTATCTGCATCAAAGCATCCATTGCCTTGTGTAGGGTTAGGGATCCTTACTTTTAGTGAACATCCCTTTTAAGAATTAATGGATGCCACTGTTTCGAGCCACTTTTATTTACTCTACACCTATCATTGAAACCTCTTAAAGAGTTATGTTTGCAGAATTTAGAAGTCCAGTTAATTTCATAGCGATCCGATGTTGTTACTATGTACAAAGAAAAGTATTTTTGTTGACTTGAGAGGTAATGTAGCCTACCGAGGCGGCTTTATAGGTAAGGAGTTGCACAATGCTTGCATAGAATACATATATTAAGCAAAAAGGAAGTAGATCAAGACTTTTGGATTGCTTCGGAAATCAGTCCACCTGGTCAAGGCACATGGTCACCTTTGTGAGAGCCGAAACCTAAACCGGAAGTCAAACAATCGAAGTACCACGGCTAAGGTATGAAAATTTGTCATATTCACTTGGGGCCGTTTTATCTCCCTCTTCTTCGAATAGCGTACACAAAGTTATGGATAGACAGACTTCCCTGGGGTGGGCCTCAAGACTTACAAGCTGCGTGACCCTATAAGCGCTTCAATTCGGGTATCAAAGATTGTTTGCTTTAAGACGTCGCTAAGGCAGCTGGTAAAAAGAAAAATTACGTCACCTCGACATCGCTGTTGCCGGCGTTCAAAGCGTTCAAAGCTAAACGTTGTCAAAAGAATTCGCATGCCTCTAATCACACGCTCACCGCAATAGCAATCAAAATTTAGACTTACTTTAATTGATTCCTAAAATAAGGCAGTTGTAACTGCCAATGTGTACAAACACTCCAATATCTTATGCTTAAATTAAGTTTTCCTTCCTCATCACCTGGCCAAACGCGTGTTCATGTTATCTGAACTACTCCTCTTGACAGCTTCAGAGGTGACCCAAAAGTGTGCACTGCAATGCTCGGTTTATTTGACTACCTGATGTCTGGCGGTTACTTCGGTAATTTGTCGAGCCCTTGTACGTGTGGGCTGACGGAGGCGCTAGCCTTTTTCTCCTTTTCTCATAGAATGCATATGCTCTGTCCAACGCAATGCCTTCTTCTGCTTGGTGGGGAGTCTCGCGGTGTCACATGCATTGTCAGAGGTCGTGTTGAAAGCAATAAGTGCATGGGTACCTGAAGGTTGCAAAATTAGACATACCAATCCCTACTTAGTTCCCTATTTTGCCATACATCATTCAAAACTTAAAGCACCTTGTAAAAGGATTTAAGTTGATTCCACGCTAAACTATTCTCTCCCATAGGCATTAAGTATTTGTCATCCAAATGGACTTTTAAAACGGCTATGTTGGAACTAGTCACATTACAATTAATTATTTTTTTCAAAACACCAGTTATAGCGCATTCTGTCTTTAATGCTTTGTTTGTTCGGATGCCTATATGAGTGGCGTTTTAAGACCGCCGCACTGATTCTGTCGAATGAACTGGTCTTCAAGCCAGCTCATCTCCTACCTTCTTATGAGCAACAGAAAGTTGTGCGACTCTATATTGGTGGCAGTGGGAAGCAAACTCAACTTTGGAATGGCCTTTACCCCAGTCTTTACCATTTGTAAGTAGCTTTAGCGCAAGAATAAAGTAAACATAGTCTATGGGCGGCGTCCTTTACTTCACAAGTGAACTATTGCCGGTCCTAGCCATCTACCGCATTTCTGTGTTTGCCTACAGGAAACTAACCACTGTATCCGCGTACAGATTCCCACAAGATGAAACTGCTTAAAACAGTCTTCACACAGGTCCTAGTTGGATGTTCTTAATTTTCATTAGCAATCTGTTTGAGTCAGTGTTCTGTCATCTGGCTCCAGACACAAATGTTGATCAACAGAACCTCCGGCCAAACGAGACTCCAGATCCAGTTAACTCTGCAGAGGGATCGGTGACTTTGCGATCAAGTCGCTCTTTAGGCGCATAAAAGTTTGCGATTCATTCGGTTAGTCTAGGTGTTTTCTTAGGGCACCTACTTCGTGTTGATGGCTGGTGCAGGATGTCTGTCGATGAGAACCCGAGGGACGTCATTCGAATGAAAAGAACGAAAATGGGATACTTTGTTCGTTCAGTTACCTGTATAAGTGGTGATCAAATTTTGCTGTATTGTCTTCACTAAGTGGACTGGAGTTTGGACGGACCTGGGTCTCACCTCTATTGTTTCTGCTTTAAAATACGTATTCGGCCAAGTATTACGCCTCTTAATACCTACGAATATACTTTGAAATGCTACATTTGCTTCAAAGCTTGTTAGAGCACAAAGAATGGTCTTGCAAATGAGTCCTTTATAATCCAATTGTCTTTTAACCGGTGTTTATGCATTTCGACAAGATTTCTACGCCTGCCATCATTTTTAACTAGAAACAATCCCAAAATGCAAAGCAACATTAGGGTTATCAATCCATTTTACTAAAATTACAGACTAAGGGGGAAATTACAAATGTCAAAACAGATTTGGAACACTTCATTTAGCAACAGAGAGCATAAGGCTAAATTGATGCAGTTAATCGTAAGGAAACGGCAAAGCTGCTGCATTGTTTTATTGGTAGCATCGATCATATTGAGTTAAAGTTAAAAGCTGAACATCATAACCGAAAAAGATTAAAACCAACATTGCAATACGTTGTCGATGCGACTACCTGTAGAGAGATTGTAGAGCATTTGATTTTGGTATCCGTCTTGCCAGTGCACGCTTAAGCTTGCCTTTGGGTCAAGTCAAAACCCAACCCCAAAGCTTAATCGTCTAATACCTAATACCTCCTTGCGCCTCTTAGAAATTCTCAAGACACCACACTGGTGGCAGGTGAAAATAATGTAATTTGGGCGAGAAGTCTCCAGATACCTTCATAACAGAAGAGCTGAATGTCTGCAGTTCGCTCCACCTTGTCCCAATGATGCGCAGACAAAATATCGACACTGAAGCGACGCCGTCAGTGTTTACGTCAAAATTTAATTAACCCCACTACTTTGGATCCCTTAAATACAGGACCACGGTTAGTCACATCTTCCGTATTAAACATCTATTTTAGTCCAGCGCTCCGACGTCTAGTCTTGAAAACAACTAATTGTCAGTAGATGTATGCGGTTCTGATTCCTGCACCAGACCGAGCTCAACTCGGAATTCAACAAAATTTGTTAAAAAGACCAAGTACTGATGACGACCACTACTGGATTGTGGCTGTTCACATTAGCTCCGGACACAGTGGTACCGTTGGCACAGGTGTGCCAAAGAGAGCGCAAAGGATATCGCTGAAAAGAAGAGAAGAGTGTTGTAATACTTGAATTATTTGACCACCTATGCGTCTGGTGGTTGCTTTATTTTTACTTGTCCTTATCCACACAAGTTGGCCTTTGAGCCACTAGGTAGGAAAGGCATTATGTTGAAATGAATACAAGTATTTTTGGAAGACAAGGAAAGAACTAATTCATGACGTGGTCCGATGACCAGTCCACGTGTACAATGACCAGAAGAATAACGAAGTGGGCGTCAGATACTAAATGGTCACATAAACAGTCTTAGGCATGTATAAAGTCCAGCTTAGTATCTTCTTCTACCTAATGGGAAATCTTGAACAGATGCAGACCAGTGTATATTTGTTTTTTTTAACCAGAAAATGCAAAGAGCTTTAAATTTACAATTATTTAATTTTATTGCTAATGTTGATATTTTTCATTTTGCTAACAACAAAAATTTGTTTTTAACTTACACTTTTTACTCAGGAAAATATTTTTGTGGCCTGTTTAGGTTTGCTTTCGCTCAGGCGCTGCTTGTGAAATCCACCCAATAGTCTCATCTGTGCCTGGGGTTTACGCCAAATGGCTATCGCAGATATTGTGCAGCAGTAATTAGTATCCATGCTCAGCATCCGTTTTAGTGACTACATCTTTAAATTGCTCTTGATTGGTGATTCTGGCGTTGGAAAATCCTGCCTTTTATTGCGGTTTGCGGTAAGATATTTGCGTTCCACTATTAGACACTTAAAGGATGATACGTTTTATGAAAATTTCAGCAGCACTATCGGTGTTGATTTTGTAAGTTCCTAGTACTTTGCAACTAAATTTTGCAGAAAATTCGCACCGTTGATTTGGATGGTCACCATATTAAACTCCAAATTTGGGATACGGCTGGGCAAGAACGATTTCGAACAATGACAGTCGCGTATTACAGAGGAGCTCATGGTATCATCGTGGTCTATGATGTCACCTCCGAAGTAGGTTGTTGCTTTTCCAGATGATTGGGGTGTCCTTGTTTTTTATGCCACGTTCGATTTGACCCGAAATGCAAGTGGTGAACTCCACATAGTTGCATCATTTGAGTCTCAGGCTCTGAAATGCATCGATGTAACTGGCTCTTTTTTCGAAACGGTGCTTGCGATTGATTGAGGCGGTAAACATCTCCGCTCCGACTGTTATTCCGGTTTTTATGGCTATGTCTTCCTGTACTTCAGTCCTAAATTTCTAAAATAGCTTTATGAGTTGGAGGAATCACAAGGAAAGCTTAATTTTTTTACAAGGGCGCGCACTTTTTGCAAAGTACTGTCTTTAAAGAGAATCATGAACCTTACTTGTTTCTTTGTGCTCCCGTTCTGTTAATAACATCCATTTGAGAAGCGTTTCCATACTTCCTCTCATGTACTGGTTTTCTTTGTGGTTTAGAATCTCAAATTCATCAGCTCACTTTTTATCAACTGTATGTATTTTTCGGTTAGTATTGTGAGGAGCCATAAACTTAAGTTGTCTTCTAACGTCCGAGATTGATTAGAGCGCTACCAGCCTTGAGCGAGGTATGACATCACCATAGTGGCGTTTCTGCCTTGGCTGTCTGCGTGGCTGTGCCACCTTGACTTGTTGACTTTCTGCAAAGTAGACAGTGTCTTTATTTGTCATTCTCGTGTCTTCATTATTGTGAGGGTTTCGGGAGTTAGATTGAATATAGGACGTTTTCTCGCTTCACTGCGATGCCTACATCAGAGTGCAATTTACCTTAGTACTGAGTGCCTCTCACTCGTCTAGAGAGCCCATTATCACTCCCTGGTTAATCAAGTATTTGATTTTCACTCCATTTTTTGCTGTCCTGCTGCAGAACCTGCAAAATCAAGGTTTTGTGGGTTTCAAGACAGGCTAATTATACTGGCTAATTGTCATTTATTATAACTTCGTCATGTGCTATTTCAACAAAAGTCTTGGGGAATATAGGCTTCACATGTGCCCATTTTTTTGCTAAATCTGTCTTTACTAACGTGAGAAGCTATGTGAAGTTTTAAGCTAACGCCAGCTTAATTGTGTTTAGCCTCGTCCACTTATTGCCAATTCCCCAGGTCTTTAAAGCCTTACAAGATTACAGAATTCTTCATGCCGACACCTGGTGCATTCATGGGAAACTGCTTTTTAGTTCTGTCAAGATCTTGCTCCATTATCATCAACCTTTGTTGCCTCTTTGTGTCAGTTCGTCTGGAGATGTGTGTACTAGACTCATTGCCGTAGGTCCCACCTCCAATTACTCTGCTGCTCACCGATCCTATAGCTCTTGATTCATTTAGTGTCTGGCTATTTTATGTTACTGCTAAAACGCTCATAATTTCATTGTTAATCTTGCCTATTGGATTGCTTGACGAATGCGTTTCATTCGCCTTTATGTAAGAGGCTCGACAACAGAATGGAATGGTAGTATGGTGGACTTACTTTTATGCACTTAGCATTTATTAAAATGCAAAAGTATTTTCGTGACTAACATAGCCGATCTCGTTTGCTTGATGTTCAAGATTAGCAAGTTCCATACATCCCTTTATTTCACCTTTTTCAGGAGAGTTTCCGGAATCTGGGCTTGTGGATGGAGGAAATCAAACGGCATGCACGTAGCGATGTTATCAAAATCCTCGTCGGCAACAAGTCAGACTTGGAGGATCGTCGAAAGGTCACTTATGAGCAAGGCGCGGTAGGCTGTTTACCTTAACTCCTAGCTACTGGTGGTTAATGCAACGAAGAATTTTACTTCATCTCATCTTCGAGGCGGTAACCAGATGGAAGCAATGTTTGCGCTTCTAGGCATGATGAAATTAATGATGAACATATAATCCCTGGCTTTCCTAAAAATGAGTGTGCTTTATAGTGGACTTTCAAGCCAAATGTGGGCTCTCTTGTTTGACATATACGGTAAAGTGTAGCCTTCAGAGGTCATGCAATTTTCCTGAGTTGCTCCTATGTTATATTCATGTATACATTTAACCTAACTTAAGGCGAATATCCGTAAGGTCTTGGTGAATGGCGATTTTCTGTAAAGGGTAACCCATTAAGGCAGAAGGTTGTCCCTGAATGAGTCTGTTCACCGTTTTCATCGGTTATGCGTGGTTGATGCAGAATCAGGCGCTCTATGCGTTTAATGTTCTTTTGCGACAAGGAATTATTTCTTTGCCAGGCGCCACCACTAACGAAAGCGGCTAGCTAACGAACGATTACACCATCTCAGCATTTTGTTGTGACTGCACTTGGCATCACAGTGTCAACTGTTATCGAGGTTCTCAGTAGGCAGTTGTAACTACTCTTGTCCGTCTTTACCCCTTTCTTGAAGCTATGGCTAATGAGCCGCCCTCATATTCTAATTGTTCATTTAACCATTGTCTTTCCCACTCACAAAGCCAACTTCACTTTCTTTCAGGAGTTCGCAAATCTTCATGGCCTGCAGTTTTTCGAGACCAGCGCGAAAAGCGCTTCTCGAGTAGAGGAAGCCTTTTTCTCTATGGCTGAACAACTCCTTAAAGCTTTCCGGCAGCAGCGTCAACTACAAATGCAACAGCAATCACAGCCCATCATCATCACGCAAACGGAACCCGTCAAGGCGAGTTCCCAATCAACCGGTTATTGTTGTTAAATCTTCCAAAAGTGTCTCCCAACCTCCTATTCTCTGCTTCACTTAACCTTAAAACAAAAATTTGCGGTCTTTTATGGGTTTGCCGCTTTTTGATGTTTTACTTTTTTGTGTATCTTAACTTCACATCTCAACCTTTCAAGTCTCCAGTGGTAAAACTCGCCACTACAGCCAAGATCTTCTATCTCTAATAAAGCTGTGTCGTGCTTGTAGTACGAATTTGCGCAGCCTATTGATGGTAAAACTAAGGTCGCCGTCAATAGCACCATTGGGATAAATTTGTATTTGTATTGTAATTTGCTTAATGCTTCGTTCTTTTGAAAACTTGAGGTGACTTGGCCCATACCCAGGCACAGCAAGTATTTAATGCCCTCTCTATTTTGTTGATGCTGCTTTGTCAGTAATTGTTGAGCAGGACGGTGTTCCTGGGAAACTGGGTGTTTAAGCATTTCTCAGCCAATTTGGTATGACCCTAAAGAACACAATTGCAACAGTTCCAGAGCCAACTTGTGTCATCATTGACTTGAATCTCTTCTCTTTTCCTTTTGGCTAGGCTGGTTTTGACCATTTTGAAGCACTTGCTCTGCGCATCCCTTACACTATGGGGTGTTAATTATTCTTCCTATATGCATCTTTAGTCGCCTTTTTGACACAACTGCGCATGCTTTTTGACCTCTGCTTCGATTCACTTATGTGGTTTAAAAAAGCGAATTTGGTTATTTTATCGGTCTTTTGGGCTGTCACTAGGCCCCAGGTTTATTGCAACAATTTTGGCGTCATTTTTTAGTATTTTCATCTGTTATGCTGGTGTTGGTTATCGCATTGATAATCAAGTAAAATCGAACCATTGACAAGGCCTGGATAAGGACGCAACAATGGGCTTTTATTTGTCCGCTCTCGAGACATCTCTGAAGCTGGAGGACAACTGTGCTTTGGTGAAATATCTACTTTTGACCCACGGAAGTGCTTCGATTTATTTGCATAGCCCAGAGGTCTGCTAATCTGTACTGGTGAATCATCGCCTTTGAGCATTATTCCTGGCGCTCCCTTCTGTTGAACTCGTACTTCACTCATTTCAGCGCAATTAGAAATATAAAACACTCAGGAACCATTGGCTCCGGCCATTGATTCTGTTTGCATCTAAGGCGATATGTGACCGCAGCGTCGCCGATTACTCTCGAAAATCCTACTAGATTCGGAGTTTTATTCTCCGTGGGATCTGGATTGAGGGATGGAGGAATGTTCTGCTCATCCTGCGTACCCGTAACTAGTTGTAGAAACGTAGACAAAAATTTATATTCATGCATGGGAGAGTGTAACTTAATGCAGCTTCCTGTAGTAATGTTTCGAATTTATTTTTCCGTGCTTTATACTCACCTTATAGTCGTCCAGGCATGCCTACAAGACTTAATTCAGCTTTTATACAATTGGAGGAATTGAAATTTTGCTGCATTGATATCTTTATATTGCTGCAACCGAAAATCTAGCAACGAAACATTTTTGGATGTTTTACGACTGGTGTCGAATCGGTCATAGTCATTCTGCTGAACACATAGCTGGGGTGGCTGTTACAGATTGACTGTATTTTCAGCTCTTCTGTCGGTGTTCGCCACTATTTCTCTCACCGACTTATCCACCATCCCGCCAGGATTTGTTTCGTAGCAGAACTGTAGATAGATGCCTCTTAATGTAAAGTTTGTAGGGACCTCGCATTCCGTAAGACTTGAGACCACCGGTCACCATACAGTGGTCCCAACTCAAAGTGGCTATAAGTGACCAAACAAATAACAAGTTACAAGTTTCCTGATCACAAGCTTCTTTACTTTCATATTGTTGGGAAACTTCCTCATTTAAACCTATTTTTTTACCTGAGAGAAAAGCAGATGTTGCGCCTCCATGTTCAGGGCTTGAAGTCGTGAAAGTGCAGACAAATTGGTTTTCAGCATGCTACCTAAATTTGGTTAGTATAAGGTGATCAAATGGGTTTTTGGCTTCTTGGGATAGACATTTTAGCCGTTGTAGTTATCTACACTTCATTCCATTGAAACACTTCAACTATGTAAGTCGTTTTAGTCGTAGAGGTAGTTCTTTTTAGCCACCTCTAGAAGTAGAAGTAGTAGAGGTCGAGGTCTGCGCATTGAGGTATCGTCTTTCTTCTAGCCTTATATGTAAAATCAAGTCTTGCATTTTCAATAACACCTACCTACGAAACGGTGTTCTTATCGCCTTTCAGTTGTGCTTAGTAAGTAGGCCTCCATCGTAATGACTTAACCTTGAGTAATTAATTTACTGTGTGCAGTTCATTCTACACATTAGTTCACAAAGCAATTGAATTGAAGAACTAAACGTGTTGGCGTCCGTCTACTGTATGCAGAAGTGCAGCAACCCTACACCATCACAACTTAGTTGATTATGAAGCAAGTTCAAGTGAGTGACGAGTTTTGCTAGCGCCTGTGGAAGAAGTGAAGTCAAATGAATTGGGACGCTCATTTGCATACCTTTCACAACTTTTCGCTGGCTATAAGCGTCAACGCCTTCTTCTGGGTAATGCGTGCTCTGGCTTAGGAGACGGGTTTGGGCAAGTGGGCTGAGGGAAGCGACCTCGCTTGTTAGGCTTCAAAGGACAAGGAAAGTGATAGTAGTTTTAGTAAAAGGCGCCATACAGATAAGTGAGTGCATTCCAACCACCCTTGATGAAGATCACACCAACTCTTTTAGTCTTGCTACGGCAAGTGTGGACTGCGGATCATCAATTTCCTTCGAATAACACAGGAGTAAGTTATGCACAACCGAGAAGATATTTCAGAACCCTTCAAAAGTTCAAGGATTTTGTCACTCGAGCCACAAGTGTGTTTTTGGGGTATCACTGAAATATGTAGTTTTAGGCAAAATTCTCATTACAGTCGTGATTTTGTCGTCTTTCCAGCTTGCAACTTTGTTGATAATTTCCTAAACCACTCACATGTCACGAATAGAGGTGAATATCTGCAGGCACGATGGAGGTTTGCACTTACCACTCGTCTCCAGCAGTCCCATCCCGAGGATCCTACGCAAAGATGTTAATGTAGGTGTCCTTGCTGTCTCTGTTTGGCGTGTCAGCATGCAGAAGGTGGGATTTATAAGATGTTTGCATACATGAACCTATTCTTCATAAGCAACTGGTCGATTAGTAGGAAATACTTGGTTTAACAGATTTCGCATGTTTATAGAGGAATTTCGAATTCTCATTACCCTTGAAATGACTTGCAAGCCTTTGTGGATAAAGTTAGCTAATCTTGTCCCGTACTCGACTAATTAGATCAAGGAAGTCGTGTTCGGTTCCATGTTCCCATTTCCCAAGGGAAGATTACGAATTCTTTCCTCAGTCGTACTACCAACGACCACTTTCAACGCCCAACGAAGGACTCTTAAATCAATTCGAGGTCAATGCCAACACGACCTTTTGTGATTCATTATTTTTCTTTGACGAGACTGTGAAATGTTTCCAATCACTTCCTTCTATTATTCATTATCCAAGAGTTTTATCATGCAACGATTCAAATGCATTTGCACCCAGCAATCCATCGAAGCTCTCTTGCTGGGTTCCAAGATTTATGTTATCTACAAATTCGGGCACAGTGCAAGGTGGAAATTGATGCTTTAATTTTTCCACAATTACCAAACCATCTTTATTGGCTCTTTTCTGATTGCTCGGTTCAGTTGCCCTCTGTAGCATCTTAGCTCGTTTCTTTATTGTGGACTAAGTGATCTCATTTCCTCGAAGACTTCAAGAATCTCATTAACGCACTTACTTCCAAGGTTCAGGCAAAATCGACTATTATGGAGCCGATATTTTAATCCGCTCCAATTTGAACTGTCACTTGCTATTGTTGACTGAAATGTCACAGAGAAATTGCAAACACCTCTGCCTATGACTGAGTATTCTGCCTTTTTGTCATCTTTGCATGTGATGCGACCCGGTGTAATAGACGGCATCAACAACTACAGTATCGGGCTAGGATGCAAGAACTAGGTCGCGGAATCTGTGGCTGAGGCAGCAAACGCAACACGAAGCTTCCCATCATCCATGGTATTCTATTTCTCATTGGTGCTACCTACGTTGTATTTCCATTCATCCAGATTTATCTGGAATAGCTCGTGAAGTCATGATATGGTGGAACGATGCTTATGGATATTTTTGATCTATTTGCGTGCCTAAGATGAACCTTTGTTTCTAATGCCTATTGCTGGTAACTCAATGCATATAATTGAGGTTGAAATGCTATTAAATACGAAACACTGAACACGCTGCACTGAGAAGCTGCGGGTATGGCGGCAGCAAATCTATTCAATGGTCCAAGCCTTCTAGCCGTAATAGATTAATCCAGCGCAGAACTCGAGTGACATGATCAAATGGCCATAGTAGCTGTTGTTCTGATTGGTTGAGAACCAACCAACCAATTGGAAGAGAGGCCTCCGGTTTGCAGCTCCGAAATTGCCAATCGTGTTTCAGATACTTTCGATGCCTGCAAATCAGCTGGTCAATACTTTGCGTGTGCTGATGCACTGCGATTCCTTACAACAACTAATGTTTTGGCTGCCATGGGAAATTATAGGAGTCAATCTTCTGTCACTTTGATTGCCCAAAAGTCAACCAACCAACGCACTCGCACGCATGTGAATTTATTTATTTATATATGTATATAATAGAATCCAGCTCAGTGGAACGCAGTTGGCAGCTTTGGTGGTGGTGACGTGGGTAAAGGGACCGGAGGGAAGGGGCGGAGTTGTAGAGGTTACTGTGGGGGCCTTCAGGACGCGTGCACGCACTTTTCCCTCCTATTCCTCTTCTTTTCCTCTTCGTACCAACAGGCGCACAAGTGACTATGCATCCTGTGCAACACATTCATATTTATACGTATACCCTCATTTGCCCGTAAAGATTCCTTGCTTTTTTTGCAGGAGTTGACAATAAAAACAGTCGTTTGGGGAAAAACAAACACAAGAAAATGGTGAGGAAGTGATGATTGTCTGTATAAAAAATACCCATGTGCGAGTAGGTGACTGACTGAGTGAGTGATTGATTGGATGGTTCAAGTAATGGCAAGATTCATGGCCTGGAGCTGGATACAATGGGAGTTCGTAAAACGAAACAAAACAGCTACTAATGTCGCTATTAGTAGCGGAGACCTTCTTGATGAATAATCGGTAGTGCATACAGATGACGGTAACGGCAGTGACGGTGGCTGCGACTTGTGAACAAACAAAATAATAATAGTTGTAGTAATAACAATAATTAGTTAGTAATAAACAGCACATATTCAGGAGAGGGCCTATGTACAGATTAATACCCTGCTAAAGGAGGCTGGCAAGAAGAGGAAAAGAAAGCACGATATTTAGTGTGTGCACTGGATTTTCTGCTGTTCTACTGGGACTGCGAGAAGTGGACGGGAAAACCAATTTCATTGGCGACATTACTCGGCTGCTGTGTCCTTTCATCATCTCGCATCACTGATAAATCTCTAGCCGCCGCATCGGCTCCATAGAATGCATTAGCTGCTGCTGAATAGTTGTTTTCTGCGTTACCATTGCTATCAGTCGTTGTTGGATTCCCAGTGCCAGTGTATGCTACACGATAGTTCGGTGGAGTTGTTCCATTTCTAGACACGTCATCCTCACGGTCTTCGCCACCTCCATTCGCTGAGTTACGGCGGTACGCGCTCTCACCATCCTCTTGGACTGTATGTGAAGCTCGCGGTGATTGCGTTTCTGCCTGGAAGTCCCTTTCTCTATTTGTTGTTGATGAAGACTGTGACATATGACGTAGACGTTCCACCACCTCTTCCTCTGTTTCGTCATCCTGCCTTTCTCGCACCGGATTTTGTGGGAATCCGCTTAACAACGCCTCTATTCGGATATCCCTTCCGGGTTTCCCATCCATACCATGACTGACAGAATTCCTTTGCCAAAACTTTGCCAGTTTATCAACCACATGTTCCATCGAATTCTCTGTTGGTGGCATCTGCGGTGGAGCCATATGCTGTTGGTATTGTGCTTCTGCTGTAGCTGAACGTCTGAGATACTCCGTCTCGAAGGGCTGTTGTGGATGATGGTGATGGTGCTGATGTTGGTGGTGGTGATTGTAAGCTCCCACGCGTTCATCTGGATCGGGTTTGAGTCGCTTTGCTGCCGAATGTGGAGTCCAGAGATTCGGAGCCCCTGGTTCGTCACCAGTTATGCTGACACCACCCCCGGCATCTTCCTGGCCATCCATGGGAATGGGAGTTACTGGGCCCTGTTCCCAAGCGTTGGGATTAACCTCCTTACCCTCTTCGCCTACGGGCTTCCCTCCATCCAAACCTTTTCCACTTCCAACGGCCTGTGGTGAATGACCAAAAGGTCTCATCTGTTGCTGCTGCTGTTGTGGCAACGGAGGAGGTGACTGAAACTGTGGTGGTGGTGGAGGCTGCATCGAAGGTGGTGGAGGTGGAACTGCATGCTCTAAAGCCATCTGTTGATGCGCCATTGGAGGAGGTGGCGGAGGCGGTGGAGGTGGAGGTGCCTGAAAGTCCATCATCTTTCGTCCAGCGTCCAATGGTGTCGGGGGAAACCTCGGCATGTGGCGGTCTGCAGAGGGACGTCCAAGAAAAGATGGCATTTGATTAGAGTAGGGTGAGGTCGCGGCCAGCATTTGATGCTGTTGGTAAGTATCAGGAAAACCGGATGAAGTTGAATGGCTCCCCGGATGAGTTCCACCACCATGAAGGGTCTGCTGGTGACCCTTCTGAGCCACTGCAAGTTGTCCTTGTAGACCGGTTGGAAGGTGATGAAGTAGATGGTTTGTATCATGACCTGTCAAGCCGCCAACACTTCCAGGACCCATGGGAGACATAATAGAGGCAGCTGCAGCCACTGCGGCTCTCTGAAGATTTTGCAGATCTTGCGGGTGTCCAATTCTTTGTTGAAGCTCTTCGTGGAGACTTTGTTCCGTCACTGGAGCCATAGATCTACCTCCCATACCTGTGTGATGACTTGTCATGAACCCACTGAGGGCTCCTAGGGCGCCTGCCGAGGTATTTAGAGCACCAAATCGACTAACATTAGCATTTGTGACGGCCTCTTTGTGGCGTTCCATGTGTTTCGCCAGGTATGTCTCCGAGTTGTAGCTTTTTGAACACGCTGGACAGACAAGCACCTTGGCGTATCGATTACCCGAGTGCTTCGCTTGAACGTGGACATCTAATTCTTCCTTTGTGTCATACGACATGAAACAGTTTTCACAGCGATGAGGTTTTCCTTTCATATGCTGGCGCTGATGCGACTGTAGATTTGACATCTGTGTGAAGCTTTTGAAGCACGTAGCGCACCTGATCGGAAAAACATATTGCTTGCTACTTTTAAAACATAAGTAGATATTATAGTTAATCTCACTGACCTTGAATTGGGATGGAACAAACAAAATAAGCACAACACTCAGTGATTTTCACGAGCTAAGTTGGCTTGGGCATAACCAAGAGGTGACGTAGTTGCAGCAATATTATTAAAGAAGCTAGACCCAGTCCGGCTCTTTTAGAATGGCCGGCATCCTAGCTCTTTTACTCGCTTTTTGATCCAAGACTGTCGTCAGGTGCTTTTAAGCATTTAAAGTAAGGAGAATATTACAGTCTCATTTCTGTGAAATACTTTTTCACTTTTACTTTGGTGAAACCAGTTCTGCCCCAGCTTAAGTACATTAGCAGAGCAAATCTAGATTGGGTAGGACGCGCTCGTTTGAGGTTAAAAGTACACCGCTGGCCCGAATGACCTTAAAACCCACCAACAGTGATGTTTGCGTGAGTCAGCGGCTTGATAGTAGCGTAGAGCGCCATTTTTACCATCAGTCAGTCAGGAAGCCAGGCAGGCGATGACAAAATGGAAGCAACAACAATGGCAACTTGAAGGAACCGACAAACTGAAGTAGCCTTGAAGCAAAGGAAAGGGAGTTTCGAATGTTCATTAATCATTTCGTAAAGCAAGCGAGTTAGCGACCACCTGCACACATGCAGTCTGTGTCGATTTTTTTGAACTGTTTTCAATCTCCCAAGTCTCCCAATAGCGGCGGTAGTGGCGGTATTCCCTCTTACTATCTTTTCCCTAGCCCCTTTCTCTCGTAAATTTGCGCCACCACCTGTGTGCAGAGCGCAAATGTGGTCGTAAGCACGCATGTACGCACGCACGCACAACAACAATTTTATGAGCAACCTAGTAAACACGAAAACACGCATACAAGCTTTATCTCAATCTCTGTCCCCCTCGCTTCACATATTGCGTGAGGCTAGAAGCGTGAAAATGAGAAAATTCGTTAGCATATATAGAGAGGGCAAAAAAACTCTATCGCCTTGCTAAGTGGTGGTGGTGGTGGTGCTGCTACTGCTGCTGCTGCTGCTGCTGCCTTTTTCGCTCTATTCTCATCCACTGGCCACCCATTAGCTGAACAGTTTAGTTGACGAGATAATCGATGCTGAAATAGTTGGGCCTGGAGTCTAATGGAATGCTCCTTTTTATTAAGTGGCCTAATTAGAGCAGAGTAAAAGTACGCGCTTTTTTCATCTACTCCATTTGAAGTGGTAAAGTGTTCAGCTTCGGTGGTTGATTCCCCCTGCGGGATACTGGTCTGCATAGAAGTGGACAGAGTTTGGGAGGAGGCCACCGGTTTCTAAAGCTGCGAGCGTCAAGTTAAGGTTTGTCTTTTGATTTCTAGATGCCAACAAATGTTTACGTGTGACAAATTTTGCGTTGAGCTTCAGGACATTGGGGTTAACTGAGCGTTTGAAATCATCGATTGCAAGGGTTAGGCTCTCTAGGGGTTCCTCTGGGACCCACCGCGATACAAAAGCAGTTCCATTAATTTGTCGTAAACGTAAATCCCGATTAAGGCTTAAAACCTTTAAAACGCCGGAAAAAACTTAGCTTATTCGGAGCTCGATAGGAGCTTAAGGCACACGGCTGAAAAAACAATGCTTTTATCAATGACTAGTCGAAGTTCCATTTAAACTTAGCTCAGATTGGAATTGAACAATTGCGATCTACAACCGAAAGTAAAGAGTTAATACTTTCACAATTCAGCAGCTATTCATTAATAAGGTTTGCAATATTTTTAGCTTTTTCATAAGGGCAGTTCAAAATTCAGACTGATCGACCAAAGAATCTTATGAAATAGTTACTTATTTTGCCAAACTTGGACTTTGGGGGGCAGGGCAGTGTCGGTAATCCGATCGATATCGATTATCTATCGGTAGTCGACTTCGGCGCCTGCCAATGGTAATGTAGATTACTCATCTAAAATGGCTTTCACTACACGTTTATGAACAAGTTCCAACTTGAAATTCAACGAATCTAATTTCAAGGGCGTTGACTTTCGTTTCAGTCTATGAAAAAAAAAGAAAATTATTTGACGGACAGAAATTTCAGCCAGCAATTTAAGCCCTTGATTAAAAAGCATTGATTTTTAGCAGATGTCTCTTAGCTGCTGACTAATTTAGAAATCAATACTGCACGGTGTTCGCGCTGCAATTAAACTCATTAGGTACTATTTTTGGCCAGAAGAAAAAGGCCATTTTTCTCTTCTTTTCTATATTTACTTCTCCTTCAACCTCTCCCAGTCACCTTGCGCAGAGTGGCATGCCATCAAGTTAATTAATAAGAATAATATTTGAGATGACAGCAAGCACATCTCGGTTTTAATTTAAGCTACAACGCTGGAAAGCGATCTCGGCTGAGCGTTGTAGTGGCAGAAAGCGAAAACACTAAGTCCAGAAGGGGGCTAGAGAGAAGGTTACTCGGTGAGCCTTAAGTGGGCGCTGTAAAGTATCTACGATTGAGAAATTTCAGCTCCGTTAAACCGCAGCACTTATTTGCGCGCATTTCTTTCGTCTGTATTAACACTGAGGTGTGTTTCTGTTCGCTTACATATGCATACCCACACCCGTAAACACACACATACACACAAACCTGTGTGTCTAACCGAAATTGTCAAGCCATCAAAATGCCGACATAAATAGGGTGGCGGTGGTGCTTGTACAGCGTTTTGAAAAGGGCAATTTTCACTACATCTCTCCCTCTCTCTCTCTGCAGGCTGCGGCTCTAATTATAGTCCACTTAGCGGAGCTAGCGAAATGGAGGGAGTAATAAGGCAATCCAGTTGTAGCAAAAAAAGGATCTATACACATGGATGGGAAATATAGCAATAGAGAAAGGCAATGTAGAATCAAAACCCTGCTAAAGTACACCTTCTCCTAGATTTTTGCTCATTTTCTTCAACTTTACTCGCAATGACCTTGGGCTGACCAATAGGAGGCGGGGCCAATATGTTGGATGTCCAAGGGAAGAAAACGTTTCAAACAGAGTGGGTGCCACTTTGGTCACTTCAAAAGGTGGCCGATTTCACAGCGGTCACTATGACATGAAAGGGAATAATATGCTTGACACACAAAATTGCACTACGGAATGGGTGTGGGTAAAACGGGTGAAGCAAAAGGGAAGTTCGCTCTATTCAACTCTCCTCTCCTCTTTCAAAGCAAGGGGAAAAAGAGGAGGAGCAGGAGCAGGAGGAGCAGGGAAGGGTAGAGAAGGGGGCAGGAGTAGGTCTGTAGGCGGCACCAAACTTCCGGTTTAGAATAATCAAATCAAGTTAACACTGCGTGTGTGCAAACTACGCATTCCATTAGTAGTTTGAAAAGTTGGAAGAAAATCACGCTTCTAAAAGCACTATAACTGTTTTCATCAAATATACAGCTGAAAAGGTTGACTAGGAATGCGGTATTTTTACTTCTACTTCGGCCCCCGCCTAGAAGAAATTGAAAAGCCCGGTGATCGTTTTGTTTGGTTAGCTCTACTCGGATTTCGGTTTGCTCATGCAAGTAATCGGACTAAAATTAATTTTTAAATGCCACAAGTTGTTTCATATTTGTATAAAAGAAAGATGGAGAAGTGGATAAAATTTAATCCTATGTTTGCTCCTATTCACCCGTAGTGACTGGTTATTACAGCAAAGTACAGATACCTTTTGAATCAACTACAAATGTGAATTCACTCACTTCATTTATGCAAAAGGCACTCGGACATGATTTTGTTTTCGTAGAAAAGCAGTACAAATGGCTCCAAAATCGGCTCATAAAATAAATGCCTGCTATGAAGAAGCCAATTTGGTCACATTTTGACTAAAAATGAGGCAACATGTTTTTCTGTGGTTCTCCTTACAAACAAGAGGGATCTGCTGGGCCAATCGTCTCCACGGTCGCCTACTTTTGGTGCCTTAGGTCCGTTTTTCAGAAGTCCAACCACTGGATTTATGCAGACCGAATTCGCATGCTCCTCAGCCTCTTGGACCTCAGCTCCAATTAACTAAGAGCATGGTTTTCTCTCCTAAACGCATCGATATCAAGACGATTTCCTGTTTAAGTATGCGACTAAATTTGTTGGTCTTAAGATACTGTTGAATGGTGAAAACGTAGGAAGGATGTACATTCTTCCATTGATGGTGTTTCCTGATTCATTGATGAAATCATCGAACTTCATAACTACGAGACATCCAAACTTTTATGTCAAGAAGAAACGAATTTTCTTCCTTGTACTAAGACGAACGCCCACTCCAACGCTTAAATTTCCACACCCTTATGGCTGTACTGACAACGAAATTACAACAAGAGCTTTAAGTTCTATGCTCCGCCTTCTTTTAATGGCAGTTAATCGTATCGTTTGCTAATAAAACCACCAAATGACGGCTTAAGGAACTTACTCGGTGGGCTTCTTTGATTCATAGCCAGGAAGAGCGATTCACACATTGTATCTTGCTCATGTCGAAGACAACAAGAAGAGTAGGCGAAATCGCAAATTGTGCTTAAACACTGCCCACATACGCCCTTCACTTGCACACTTTTGAGAGGACTATATAAAATTCCACTTTTGTATGCTTATCTCTAGCTCGCTTTTTTGATTCAGTTCCTCTTCTCCCAAGAGCATCTGGTAAATAACACCCTTCGAATCTGAAATAGCAACACATCAGGCGCGCCTGAAGTCCTGGCGAATTGCCTTCAGCCTTGACCGGTGATGACATCATTACGACAATACGTAAATGCCATTACGTTTTGCATAAATTTGAAGTCCAATACTTGTGAAGAGCGTTCAATGCCAAACGGAATTGATAAGTAGTAGCAGTAAATGAAAATGTACTTGCTAAGGGCCATTAAAATATCTGTTGGTCAAGGGAGTTGGTAGCAGTACAGCGTAAACGCTTTTTCATTAAATGACGTCATCACTAGCAACATCAAAATGAGATTCCAAATCCGTTTCACTGTCAAAAAAATCAATTATCCCACCTACATTTTCAAAGGACAGCATAAACGAGAAATTACGTCTACTAAACCGGAGAATCTGATGTAAAAGTCTTCGACTCTTGATTCCATTAGGTTTGTACATTTTCATTACGTGCATGTGTAAATAAATCTTGCATGAAAGTATGATTTTATGAAACTAATGTGGTCAAATTGAAGTACGAGCAGTCAATGGCAGTCTTCAATGAAGGGTCATGGGCTCTTTGTACCACCATGTAAGCTTGTTGCACTCCCATCTGGACGTGTAGCATCATTGAGCAGGGAGTGTTGTTAAGATGGCTATCATTTGACAGGGTTGGCATCTAAAGAGTCATTTTATGGCCTCGTTAATAAGCCTAGTAGATACCGTGGCTGAAGGTTATAAGGGAAATAGTTAACCATTATGGCCTTGCAAATCTCCAGACACACAACCAAGCACTCTTTCTTGCTTACAGTACAAATTAGTCACAGGAACTGACTTTACAGCTTAAAAATTGTTAGCATGTATCCACTGTACTTGAGATGTAGAAAAGCAGATTTGCAAAATCGGGGGTGTCATTGAGGTGGTACTGCTGAGGGTGTTTTAATTGGTAAGAAACAAAACAACCCATAACCGGGAGTCAGCCCACCAACAAGCAAATTGTCGAGTCCCTCTTTTGTTGCCAACGCACACTAGATTTCACAGTCATGAGCGAAATGGTAGAGAGGCGTTAACAATACAAAAAGTTCTCCGGCATTTATTACCACCAGAGAGCCGAAGCTAAGTTACAGAACTTTATAATAAGTTTATTTTAGCCAATTCCACCCAAATACTACTGATGTATAAAATTAAGTAGGCTGTTTAGATTCACAGTCATCAAGACGACCGAGACTCAGAGTTGCAGCAGTTACTGAAGTGAAAATGGCGAACAACAAAAGGTTCGCCAAGTTAACGAATTTCACAAGAATGAAGTGCATGATGCTGTAATTTTGCCACTATCCAACGCGGATGCTGACAGGACCAACTTGAATGAGGCCCATTACAATTGCGCTTCGAGATAGGCAAAGGTGAGTCCGCTCATTTACGTTGCCGTTAACGGATATAAGATAGGCGTAAGCGATAGTCTTTCGATCTCAATAATGATGGCCTTTAACAAATAAAAAGTCAACAAAAGTAGCAAAGACTGGTCCACAAAAAATTACTGTCAGGTTTAGCATGAATAGGAGAATTCAATCATTGAACCAATCTACTTAAATCGAAAATAATTTTATCCAGAACATTAAAGCATTGCTATTCTCGGTGTTATCAAAAACTAGTCAGCATAACATTCCAATACTGTAATCGGTGAAAGTGTTAACATCAGACAACGACTACAGTGATGAAACGGAGGAACACCAATAATGCTTTGGTGCCGCCCCGTTTTGCTAATATGAGCCTATAGATCCGCATCAACGCTGGTCAAATGATTGAAGGAAGTGTTGCAATAATTTGGCAAAATTATGTTAATAATGTGTCGAATCAGTTTGGTTCTTTCATAAAAACCACAGCGCATAGAGGGTCCCCAAAAGTCACGTGGTCTCAGAAATCGTGCAGTGATACGTAAAGAGTGGCAACAAGATATAAAGGCAGCCCGTAGAGCGGCAAACCCATTGGTCCCTGCAGTTGTTTAGACGCTGCAGCTGGCATGATAGAAAGTCCTATCGGTTTCGTCAACCCACTCAAAATCGCATGGATCACTGCTACAAGCTTTACTTAGATAATACCGCCTTTCATATTTCTTTGTTTTACTAATGGGCGGAGGCATCGTCTCAACAAAGCCATGATGGTGCTACCAGTGAGTGGTGGTGGTGGCGGTGGTGATGGCTGCATGATTGCATGAACATACACTACCACCACTACTGCAACCATTTAACGACTGAAGAGTAGAAAGGGGGAGAGGAGAGGAGAGGACGGAAAACGAGAATGAGGCATCATACATACGCAGATACTTTTGACAGGCACACACACGGAAATGCCGTACTGTCATGGCAACTCTCATGCGGCAGTGTTAATGCTTTTTCAAGGCCATTTTGCCGCCGCCACCGCCACTGCAGTTATGCTGCTCCAAACACACAAACCTCTGCCCGAATGAGCTCACACGTTCAAAGTCCTCGGAATGTATTCCACTACAGTGGAGACCGGGTGAGAGTAGGAATGACTTACTTGTAAGGCTTCTCGCCGGTATGAATCCTTTCATGCTGTTGCACGTGACTCAATTGAGTAAATTTGCGGTCGCAATAACGACAGACGTAGGGCTTGATGCCGCTGTGAATGCGACGATGTTGGGAGAGGTAGGCGCAAGTGGAGAATTGGCGTCCGCATTGATCGCAGCGATAGGGCCGCGGGTCCTGCTTGTGTGTCGTTGAGTTATGCGTTGATAGGTCCTGACGCGAGAAGCACACCTAAAGCAAAGGTATCAAATGCTGAATGTTAACCACTTCATCACGCCTATGGAAAGTAAGCCTTATCACTGATATCAGACATCTTCCAGCTCCTCACCAATTCAGCCAAAACTGGCGAGAAAAAGCCAAATCTTTTGCAGGTTATCGATTACGCCTCCTCTGAATCTACACAACTCTCAAACGCATTCTGTGATCCGCTTTGATGCTACTTTACCACTCGTGAGTTTGATGGTGAATTGAGATCCTTGCCATTGAAAAGAAAGGAAGCTTCAACAGGGACATCGGGACGAATGGGATTGTAAATGGGAAAACATGCAAATTCCACACGCTTTCTTTTATTTTCTTATTGTATAGGCAACATCAAAGACGAAGTAAGATGAAATCAAAGCTAACTATACAAACTACTTCTGTATTTTCAATAACAAAGTCTGGTTTCTCCGCATACTAAAAGGAGTTGATACGGATACGCGAAGTACTAAAGCGGCAACTAATCCGAAAATGGGATGAAACATCGAGGAAACGCCTCATGCATGCAGGGACTAGTAAAATTACCAAACCGTCCTCACGTACAGCATCACATAGCCTTTGACGACACTGTGAAGATAAATTTCTTTTACCAGAATAACAAATGCAGATTCACCGAAGTCCGTTACCCTATCTTTGCATTCGGATAGCGAATCCATTGTCTTCGGGATGAATGGCGGACATGGATTGTCATACAGACTTACCACCTCATTGAAACTCAGAAAAGTATCACCAACTCTCCCCTTAAGAGTGACTTCGGCGTGCCTTTCCAGGAAGGTTATAAAGAGGAGCACCAGGTTTACGCCCGCGATTACAATAGTTTGTGCATTTCTCTCACCTCAGGTAAGTAATTGCTGACAACTCCGGACTACTTGAAGAAAATTTAGGCTCACATGCTTCAGTCGAAACCTCCCACGCTTGTATACGCAGTTCTTGTTTATAGGTGTTTACATCTCCAGATGTATAAATATTTATTCAAACACTTAAAAGCGCGATAATGCTGCCTGCTTTCGCATATCTTTTTTTTTCCTTTTTATTCTTTTTTCCGTTCACCTACACTATGGCAATAAACACACGCACATGCGGAGCGCACACAGGCTCTTGTTCGATTGACAGGCCACAAATCGTAGGCAACCTTGAGCCTCCACGCTGATTGGTGGGAGGGGGGAGTGTGCACTGAAAAAGTGCAAAATGATACGACGTCAATAGGCAGGCGAACGTGTTTTCGTGTGTGTGTGTGCGTGTGTATGCGTGTGTCAGCATTGCGCGTGAAAACGCTGATAGAACAATGAAGTGAAGAGTAAGAAATTAGTCGACGTGTTAAAACCCGTCAAGGTGCTTTCTACTTGACAAGTGGTGATCAATGGATTAACACGCGCCTTGCCAGTGTTCGCATTGATGATAAATGGTTACATTTGACTGCATTACAAGCAGGTTTGCATTTTAAACAAAAAAATTTTCAAAACATTTTTAACCCAACGGTAATAACAATAGTTTGCCTTTTAGCAGTAGTAGTCAACTTCCTTCTGCCACTTGATAGCTATCAAGTTTAGACGCAGTGCTTGTTTAAAGCAGCCAGCTCTATCGTAAGTTTGTGCCAATTCTGATATTTTACTTAGTTTGCACTTAGAAAGAATCATACCACAACATATTTTCCGAAGGAGTTTAACTGACCGGATCTGAGCTATTAAACTTAGTCGAACTGTACGTCAATCAAGGGCCTTACTCTTAAAAGCTTTTTCAAGAAACTGAATTGAATTCTTACAATCGGTATCAGACAGAAATTAAGGTAATGATTTGTTTAAGGCGACAGTTGCTGTGCTTCACTTCGCCATCGACATCATAGCAATTGGCAGTAGCCTTGGTGTGGCATGGAGGAGAAGTTACTATTTCAATAATGTGTGAATTGAGCTTTTACTTTGCTGTCATGTGATAAAGGCAAAAACTCCCATTCATACAAATGAATGAAGGTCGGACTTGCATGAGGGCACTAACCCTACCCTCCTATAAGCCTTTCTGCCCAAGAAAGGATCTCGTTTTAAAGCTCGACTCTTACTATTCTTCAAAGCTATAGACAACGAATTTTGAGGAACTTTGGACGCTTTCAATGTTCGTTAGTGCAAACGCATACTGGATCTAGAGGCCTTGCAAAATTTCCGGCTGAATTCAGCTTAATAAAGGCAATCGGATTTAGTTAAGACAATGTGCTTTAATAGATGGAAACACGGAATAGGTTTGCATTTGCTATGCCATCTGAAAAGGAATAGAGGAATCGCTAGTCCTGAGTACGTTGTGGACTCCCTTTAACACTTCGGATCACATTCCCAGTCCCTAATAGTGCTTTAACGGCTGCCTCGCATGCGACTCTTTTAACGGCACAAACTTTTTGCCTTTAGTAAGTTTTGTAAGCTGCGGCAAACACCCATCACTAGAGGTACGAGTAATTCCTGCCTGAAAAAAGGGCACACCTGGGGCGATGATATAACATACGAAAGAAAAAATAGAAAACCCGGCAAAATTTGGAGATTATGGACAAAATAGCCACGTATTTACGAGCCAGTCGCCATCCCTCAACTTAGCCAGACGCTCAGAGGAGACCGCATCACTCCAACCAGACAGTACTGCAAGGAATAGGCACTGTGCCTTTTGGGACTTACGGGCTGAAACCTTGTGCGTTATGCTGTCTATGAAGAGAAAACAAAATACACAAAGGAACTTCGCTTCTTACAGGTTCGTTCAATGCTTAGACACTAACTTCCAATTCCTATACTACCAAAGGAATCTCACAAGGACGTACTCTCAAGTTTCTCTCCCTTTGTGCAAAAACGTTCCACAAATCTTCAGCCAGTTCCACACAATAAATAAATCCACGCGCAGAAATTCAAGCAGAAAGCATGAGACACAAGAAGCACTTTTGGGCAACGATGAAGACGATTAGAAATAGCATTCCTATGTGAGCGTGTGTACGTGTGTGCGCATAGAAATTAGGTGCAAAGCGATGGAAAGAGGGGAAAAAAATTTATCAACTAACAAATGCAGTCTATTGTGGCTAAAGCCTCGTGACCGAACATTTGATCCACAAGAAATTGTATCCAGCTCATGTGATTTCTCAGGATAATGTATCGAAATTAGGTGAAAGCAGATTTTGAGAATAAAAGTGTGTTTCTTGCATTGAAGTACTGGAAGAAATCAAGCTGAATGCCGCATTTTTAAAACCCCATTTCACCAGTTCCCAGTGTGACATCGTCACTAAAAGTGGGGACAATAACTTCACTAATGGACGCGTATGTGCGTGTGCGAACGCTTGATGCTGATGATGGTGGGTGCGATTAGGGTAGGATGTACTTTTTTTTAAAAAAAAAAAGAGCCAAAGGCAGGTTGGTGGGAGAGTGAGAGGCAGAGGCGAGAGAAATGGTGAAAAAGTGGAGAACATTTTTGCCGCTTTGTTGTGTGTAGGAAGGGAAGCGCTACGTCGACGATTAGCAGGTGGGATCGTCATCATGTTTGCACTGGAACAACAGCGTTCGACACGTTTGTCGCCATGTTAATTGTCGACCTGTTTAACTTGACTCTCAAACATTCTCAACTCTAAAATATGGGGCATAACGTCTCCTTTGCCAGGTTGTAACGACTGATTGAACTCTCCTCTAGAAGCCAACCCGAGTGGCAAGTGACGTTGAGATAATGAAGTAGTTGACAAGACTTCTGTTACGAAGGCGTGCAAAAAGAGTGGAGAGAAATCCAAATAAATGCCCTTTTTAACATTAACTTTGGCAGACTCAATCCCCATCCCGATAATGAGAAGTTGCACTGGTGCCGTCACCATGACATCAAACGTAAAATCCAGTCGTGTAGTTAAAATGCGGTAGCTTTGAGAATGTCTTGCATCCTGGTGGTCTGCATAAACAACTGCACCTTTCTAAGCATCCTTTCAATTAGGTAGCAGAAAGCAGCTAAAAATAGATTTCAAGAGCCGCAAAAACTGAATTAGGCGCGTTAAGAACGACAAGTGTATGGCCTTGCTGTCTTGACAGAATAGCAGTCTAGACACGTGTGACAGCCCTCCGGTGTTTGCATGACCAGTCCAGGTAGTGACTAATCCAGGCGTAGAAACAACAAGGAGGGAGACGAAGGAGTGGAAGAAGGAAGATAAGGAGATTAAGAGGTGGGGAGTAGAGTGGCGATTAACAAAAAAAAACAGCCCTATTTTGGCAGTAATTTTAATTTCACGGCTTTGTCATTTTAACTGAATCACGAGGGGCAGCATCTGGGGTCGTGCTAGTAGTGCGCTCATTTAGTCTCAAGAATTAACAAATAAAGGCAAAAAATTGTGTTTTTAAAATCACTTTTTAAAGTATTTCATCATCGCCAACGGTACTCATGACCACGTAAAGTCCCCACAACGCTTGACTTAAATTTTTCGGTCATTTAAACAAGAAAATGGATATGGAAATACTACTGAATTAGGGTGGTTTACAAAGCACTTTAAAATGATTTTTATGACATCCAAAAGTCACTTTTGAAAAGTTGAGATTCTTTTTTGTCAATGCAATCAACCTATGTTCTATTCTTATAATAAAGTGGAATCAATTTTAAGGCATCAATGGTCGAAAATATCGTCTTCGTAGTAATTTTACGTCATTAACGAATCTGATCCCATCAAATCTTCTCTTCTCATAACGAAGGAGCTTCTCACGCTCTGCAGTCGGCGATCCAAGATGACATGGTTCGAGCTCCTTCCCTCCTAAAAGTTGGATGGATGCTGGTGTTTTTTATGCAAGGTCCCCACTTCCTTGGGAGGTGATGTGAAGCCTCGTCATCGAGAAGCACGTCAAAGGATGCCTCAAAAAGGGAAATCATTCGATCTCGAGTTTCCAATTGGGAGTTAAAAAATTAGATCTGCAATAGGTTAATGTGTATATGGTACAACTCAACCGACCAAACAGGTTCCCATCTTGCCTTCTCCACTGTCAGCGCAGGCAAAATCGTTTTATGGGTGGTTGCAGACCTAATTCAGACCGTCTGGACTTTAATAGCATGCAAACGGTCTTATATGGTATTACTTTTACACCAAGTATCAAAAAGCCATCAAATGCCAAAAATGCATTCCTTTCCAGCCAAGAATGCTAAAAACGGCAGGCAAGGCCCTCCTGGCAAGAGAATTTTTCCATTTGCGTTAAACAAATTACACACTACCCCTGACTCATGAATCATGACGCTTTTTTAATGCAATCAAAAAGGTTCCTTATAAAGTGTAAAAAAAGTTTATTTTTGCCATAATTATTTTTCTGGGAAAATATGATGCAATAGACAAGAGTATTCTTCCCCCTTGCTACATCAAAACAACCAGCCTCGTTAGCTAATGTCGAGATGCGAGTTGCACTGGAAACAAAAGCAGGCATGGAAATAACGAAGAGGAATAGGAGGCGGTTTTCAGAGAGATAGGGGGAGGGATTTGCAAAGGTACAGGTAATTCCACCTAATAAGACGTAGAAATATGGGAATTGCAAGAGCCATATTTTCGCAGCAGCAACAGCGGCGGTAGCGGCAGTAGCGGCATCGGAAATCTTTACTCTCCCTCTCTCTATCTTCTTTCTTAGCTCCCTCAAACACGCACCGACGCTACACCTGTTGTTGTTTTTGTTGCATTGTGCTGTCGGGACAGCAGCAGCGGTAGCAGCACAAATAGCCGAAACGGCAAAGGCGGTGATGTCAAGAGACGCACGAAAAGACCAGAAGGAGTAGACAAAACGGGCGAAATAATCTCCTCCTCACACACCCTATTCCCCTCTACGCATCTCCCCCTCACCCCTTTCCGACCGCTTGCTTCCTCTTTCATCATCACAATGGCAAAAATAGCTGCTATTATAACGTTGACCGTTGTGTGTGTCACAAAAGGCGGTCCGAGTGGGAAAACTTGCAACACTCATCGAAAAAAGTCATGTTCATAAAACTAATCCAGCCATTACGTCATTAGCATCCAAGGTCATAATGACTGTGTGCAGTGAGAGCGCCCAATCACCTGTCTGATCAATAATCACATGCAACAGGGTGTGTGTGCACGCGCCGTGAGTATGTGGGCCACATTGTGCATTTTTGTGCAACAAATAGCCAACCTCAACACCGCACGCACACGAAATTTTTCATTATTCATAACTTTTGTTGTCTTTGTTTTTGTTTTGTTGTTGTTTTCTTTTCCCCTTACATGTTTTGGCACGCTTATTGTGCTGAAGAGAGCAGGAAAGGTGATCAAAACTCGGTAGTATGCTGACCAGACTAGAGTTATAAACGACCGCCTGGAGGCGTGATTAATTAGTTCCCATGACCATGGCCATTAATCAAGCTGTGTCTTGTAGCGGTCACTTTGGTAACAGGACGTGCACAGCCACGTGCACACGCACATAGGTGTAAAGCGAGGTAGAGGGAATTAAAAATTTCGGCATCTCTCCGAATCTCCGCTATTTGGTGCAAATCTCGTAAAAGCAACTTGCTTTTTGCTGATGACTTATGGCTTATTTGATCAGTGGGAAAGAAAAACAAGAAACAAAAACCAGTTTAAACCGATGCATGTTTAGCTGTGTTAGGATTTAAGCATGCCCTTTTTAATGCTCAGCCACATACGTTAGAACTATCGTTATGCAAATACGATAGTGCTTCGATCCCAACAGGGACTTCTGTTTCGCCACGAAATCTTGATGTGTTGGTTTATCGAAGGCATCTATCTCCTCTTTGAGTAGGCATACCTAGCATTCCTCCTTCCTCTCACCTCAAGTGCCTCCACTATTCAAATCTTATGTGTCAATACTGGACTGAATTATACTTTAATTAGGTTAAGTGCTTCCTAACACGCAGGAAAAACGCTGAATTTTAAGGTCAACGCTTGAAAATCACCGACTACCTTTACAAGTAAGACGAGGACAGTTTTACTACTGAATTAGACTAGTAGCGCTTATCCGGGGATAAAGGTGGGACTACCATCTCAAATGTCTGTGAGAAGACTGTTGCATGTTGAGCTTTTCTGAATAAAATACAGAGCTGATTATCATGAAACAAAGTTCGTGCAGCTACCTTTTGTGTCGTTTGGGACTTGTTTACAAAATCAACTGCAGTCTGGAATTTGTTGAATTTTCATTTTTAGACATTAGAAGACGATTTTACAGCATCAAAAATCTGAACTTCATATATATATTACCGAGGAACCTAACAAAATTCAAGAATGGTGCTACTTTTTTAAGCACCTTATAACTGAGCTCAGTGAAGATTGGGTTAGACTCGTTTCTGTTGACGTTAAGATTTCATCGGAAGGAATAAAGAATAGCTAGTCTTACATTAGACTCCCCAAGCCGCATCTTGATGCATTAATGCGAGGTAAATCCCATCTTCAGGCACATCAAAATGGCCTAGTGGCGCACAGTTGTTTCTACCTATCTGCCCTGTTTCCCAATTAGCTGTGCAAAAACTGGTATGTACCGCTTTTCGATTTTAGTAGTATGAGCTTGGGGCAGCTCTAACCTTAATAGAATGTAAGAGACCATCCAAAATCAATTGTAGAGCACTATGCCTATGTTGATGACAGGATCTTCTCTCCCAGTGCATCACAATTATGTCAGGGACGAGCCTCAAAGCAAACAAAACAAGTGGTCGCATAAAAAGGCCAAATGAGCCAAATGACCTTCAAAGTGTACATTTTGCTTAATACACCCCGAGAATAGCAAGACATTGGACATTGGAACCGATTGAGTGATCAATGCTGTAAGAGAGATTAATTGTGCAGGCTCCGACAAGCAAAAAGACTTAAATTTTAAAGTTCATCCAAGGTCTGGTGAAATTTATTTTATGTAATTGCGTTCCAGCATTCAACAGCAGTAAAGTTTAAAATTCAGGTAGGGGAATCTGACCATCACCATAATCAAATAGGGATAAAGAATAACACATTTGGACGGTAAATGACCTTACAGACATTTCACAGTTAAATGTTCCGAGTCTGCATTTTAGTTTTATTTAGAAGTTACGAATTGTAAGGAAATGCCGATTCATTTTTTGCTGTAATGCAGATAAAATGCTGGGAATTATGGCCTGCCATCTCAAAAGGCATTGCCTCAGGACCTTATTGTTCTAATAGCTTTGCAACAGATCACCGCTGATCAAGAAGTTTGAGACTGGTTTTTGTAGAGCAGCCTCCACTTAGAGTTTATCAACACCTAGTTAGTGATAGCTCCCAAGTCTTTAAGCTGCCTTTTGTGCACATACCGAACCATCATGAACTTTCCGATTGAACTGTCAAACAGACAAGTTCTGTGCATTTTGACAGAACGGAAGGAATCCGCTGATCTGTTGCAGTTGTGTGTTATTGAGATGAAAACCTGTGTTAAGTGCGAGTTGCGGAGGCTTTTGGGTGACTAAAAAGGCAGGTCCCTGGAAGCTCAGCAAGTCCGAGACTACAGTTTGTTTCTTTGTTTCCAATGCGCTTCTAAACGATTTGGAGTTTACCTTTTCTTCTCCACTCATTCGCCCATCGTAAAAAGTTAAATTTGGGGCAGAAGGAACAAATTCATAACAAAGCTACCTACTGACACTGTCAAAAGGGCAATTTTCTACATTTTTTTAGGTGTAAGAGGACTTCAGCAGCGCGCCTGCGCACATAAGCAATATCCTCAAGAAGTACACTGTCAAGTGTTAAAAGACAGGCGCAAGCACCAAGCATTAGGTAAGCATCCTCCTCAAATCGACATGGAAGTTGGCCTTATGGAGATGTGGGAAATGACTGTGTAGTTTTTTTTTCCACACTAATCCCGAACGTAAAATCAGGGTACGGTGATCAAATAAAGCATAAAGCTTTTATTTACGCTATCAAGGGAAGGGAATTCCTCGGGTTTGTAGGAGGATTGACCTATGGTGGACGCAAAACCATAAGCATATTCCTACGGACTTGCATACAAAAAGTTTGAATAGTTTGCTGTCCACAAATTCAGGAGGCAAGCGGCCTAGTTCCTGTTGTCCCAAAAAAGCTATACAAACTGGAGAGTAATACGTGAAGGTATAATAGCTGTCCAGAGACAATTAACCATCAAATTACCATTGAAGGCACTAAGTCAGTGTCTACATCTTTACGAAAACGGACTTGGGAAGAGTGCAGCCCTTTGTGTGCTGGCTTAAACTGTAAATTGTTTAAAGAAGATGGCGATGCTAGTGCCAATATGCCAAGAGGGTATAGCCTTCCATTGGAATTGAAGGCAACTTTACCCCTGAATCACACCGGAGATTTTTGTTGCAGATTTTGCAAATGTTTTTTAATAGTATCATTAAAAGAAATAAAATTATGAACTTTTAATGGGAGATAGTGTCCATTATTAAAGAGGATGATTTAAATAAAGTGGGGTCAAAACTGATATTAAGCTTTATTAATGAGCCAACTTTGCTTTACCGATCGAACGCTGCGTCATTTTGGTTTCCACGGCACAGGGACATCAACTAAATCTACGTGTAGGTATTTAGTTACATAGATAAGGGGATAAATTCCACGCGTTCCAACTAAGATCTATATTTTAGTGATGGTGGAATCGACTTCAGTCCCACAGCATTTGAACACAGTTGCTGCTAAGACAAGTCATGGAAGGTGCTAACGGGAGTTTAGACTTTATGCCCCAAGGGACTCCAAAGACAGAAATGCGTCGGAGCTAGCAAAATTGCGTGGAATTAATAAACGTGTCTGGGTGGGGTCTTGTAAAGGATGGGTGGAGTATGATGGAGAGCGGAAGCAAATGAAGAAGGAAAAGAAAAAGGAAAGGGAGAATGGGTAAGAGGAGCAAGAATAAAATTAAAGACGCCGGCTGCAACAGTAACGGCACGAGAATCACTTTATCACTGTCAGCGTGGCTGCTGTCAAATGCAAAATCAGTGCCACTACCACCACCACCACTACTGCCGCTGCTACTGCGTTACGTGAAGGAATTCCACACTGGCGGGAGCTTCAAAACATTCTTCCTTCACTCTTCCGCCTTCCCACTTCCCAGTGGGCTTCCGGAGGCGTGAAAATAAGTCTGCATCATCACAACCCCACGTGCGGGCAATTCAAATGAATTTAGGGAGTGTGTCAGCGGCGGCAAGTGAGTAGCGCATGCACAAGCCGGTTGTGTGACCTTGGCCGACTCCGTGTCCGAAATCACGGACAGTGAAGGAGACGAGAAGGGAACCTTTTCTCTGCTCTGCCAACATGCTTTTTATGCCCCAACTCCCAAGTCACGCGTCACTAACCTGCCAATCGATTTATCGGGGAAAGGGGGAGGGGACTGTCAAAGTGGATGATTAATAACAATCCACCCGGCTCCACCTGTCCGTTGTAAAATGACAATGAATTTGCCATCAAGGCAAGCCTTAGTGTTGCTGAACGGAGCTACAACTTCTCCATACCCACATCGAGTCCATTCAAACCTACAAGCTCCTCTCCTAGTCCTTTCCGCAGTCAAACCAAATCCGGAAACTGTAGCAGTTCCTGTAAAAGCGGAGCATTTAATTTAGTATTTTTAACCAAAAAATATGACTACAAATAGGTTCACTTTTCTATACGCATGGGTTCGTGAATAGGAAGTAACTCATTATGATTTCGTTTTGCAAACCATCAGGTTGAGGAGGCGCCGCAGGTAGACATGAGCATGGAATCCACTAAGCGATAAAGAAATAAAGCGACAGGACACGGAATTCGGAATTGAAATGAGAATTTCATACAAAAAATGCAAATTATGTCGGATTGAAATCACAACAAACCAGGTAGGGCAGTAAGTGTGAGAGACAAATACAGAGACAGAAGCAGTATGAGGGCAGCTATTTGAGCGTATTTAAGACATAAAAACACCGGAATTGCCACCAACAAATGTTTGTTCCTTAACAAAGCCGCTTAGAACGCGTCTTTCATGTGACGCTAATTTGAGGCATGAGTAGGTAGACTTTTCTGCAGAGACCAATAAATCCTGATTTCCTCTGACAAACAAAAAGAACGGTAGTTGGGGAAGGAAGGCTTCAATGGAAACCTGTCTCCTGGTCCCTTGTCGAAACGCGAATGACCGACTTTAGTTTGAGGCGTTTTTTCATCTGTCCAAACGCCCATATTTGTCAAACACGCAAAACCACTTTTGGCACGCGAGATTTTGCCCCCCTGATCGATTGGCATGAATGACTACGAAGTTTGTGGTGGCTTTTATGAGGTGGACAACTTCATGTGACCTTAGTGATGCATAAGGTGATATGCATCTGAGGTCCCATGAAAGATCAACTCTACTGTCAAGGGCTCAGTTGATGAGAAGAAATGATGAAGACGAATTTACAACTGTAAACACAAAAATTTTATTGAACTAAATGAGAACTGTCCTTATCCAAGCCACTATCGTGTATTTCCATTCACTTCAGTTGCGTTGATGACGCCCATCAAACTAGCAGTCTCTAGTGATCAGAAATTTGATGATAGCCCATAACCAGAAACACAAGCAAAATGAAAATCCTTATGCCTTTTCAAATGTCATTTTCATCAGTGACTAGGAGTGCATTGGCGAACCACTTTTAAAGTCAGCTTTGCAAGAAAATGATCAGATCTTCAACATTCTAAGTAGGTTCCCATGCGGATCGCAAGTCTTAACAATCATTTCATTTCAGTCTGGATCAGTTTCACACCTTGGCGATTTGAAATTGCTTCCCCATTTGTGACCTCTTCAGCTAAAATTTTCAAAAATCATTGAAACCATATTTGGCAACAAACGCATGTTGATGTTGTTGTTAAAAAGGGAGATTATAAAGCCACTGTCAAGATCAATGGTTATTCGGCTCCGCCAGTTTACAATTTGGCAATGATGGAGCCACAAAAGGACAATCTATGGATAGAGCTTAAGCTAACTTATATCAAAAGCCACCTTCCTTGAATCTTAGCGCAATACATTTCAAGAACTCGAAATCCACATTCTCCCAAATAAACCGCCCTCTCTATAGAAGTGTAACTCGGGTTGACTTCGACTAATGGACCCCAATGTTGGGATAATTACCCTTTTTGGGCATCATCTTGTGATCATGCAACTTATCCGTTTCAAGTGAGCTCATTACAAGCGATAGACAGTCCAATGTCCAATTCAACAAAGTCGACCAACATCTAGGAGGTCATGGAACGTGAACGAGTAAGGTGATTGTGATACCATACTGCAAGTAAAACGGTATCTCGCCATTCAATTTAGTTTTTAAACTAATAATGACGAATGCATAGCTGGTGGAAACAGACATTGCCCCATTGAATTCTCCAGGAAGTTCTAGAAATAAAACAGTATCAAAAACTTCAAACATATTAAAACGAAATAAAGAGGAAATGATTTACGCTGCACGACGGCGTGAGTTCCTGAAGTACTAAACTAACCACTAAAGTTGACCTTTGTTATATGCTAGTGGGCTTCGGCATGGTGCGTTCGCTAAACAAATTTATACGCATTGATGTTAGCAAAATACACATTGAAAGCACGCGGGTTGCATTTCAGTGATTGCTAGGATCTCTTTTAAGTTCTTCTGGAAAAGAAAAGCATCATGTGTCTAAAGTGCATGAAACGGTGGGAAAGGACATTCAATGACCGGTAGCGAAGGCAAATCTTTGATAGGGATTTTGGAAGCAATAGCCGCAAATGTTTTGTAAGCCAAAAATTTGCCCTTCCATGAGCCGTAGTGCTGACTATGTGACTAGCAGCTAGTAGAAGGGTGGCACATTTCCGACTAGTCAGAAGAAATGGTTCTTTGATTATTCTACGGTGAATCTGCCCGCAGAATGCAACTAATGGAAACAGGAGCTGTCATGCGGGACTCGTTTTTGAAGGACTGAAATCTCTCAAATCAGCACAAGGGGGGACAATTTGTCAATTTCCCATAACAGCAAGCATCTACTTGGGAAGGTTTTGCTAAATCCTAAGACCCGACATGACTTTAGAGGATGCAAGTCAGCATTTGTGCAAAAAACCAAAAGTTTGGATCCACTCGCGACAAGGTTACGTACTAAATTGAAGTCAGCAATTACAGTCCTGCGGTAAATGTTCCATGGATTGTCTTTCCTCACATTAGAAGCAACCCTTTGACTGAACATGGCCCGACGAGTACGCAGGGAGCGAATTCAGGAACTAAGTCGGTACACTTAATAAATGCGAAATTCGCTGGTCATAGAACTACATCAATGAATGTTTTGGCAAACTTTTAACGTAAGTAATTTCAACAATTAAATCCAGAAAGAGGAATCATAAAAAATGTGCCCCGTACAGACTTTAAGACCTATTCAATGTACATGAATTTCTGCAGAGTGGAAATTTAACGACTTGTACTACTACAAAATGCCAACTGGATCGTCTTCAAAGCATGCACGATGATTAGAGCCATGCAGAACTCAAGTGGATGGGATTTTTGTCCATTAAATCGTGATCTTCCCAAAATTCGAAAAAATTTGCTTTTGCTAATAGTGAACCTAAGAGGTGATGAAACTCGCTTTGCAACGAAGGCTTATTCATATACAGGTCGTTGCTTTAAATACATATCGGAATTATTTTGAAGTTTGCAATCAAAGTGCTCTGTTAAAGAATTCAGAACAAATCCTTTTACTGATCCCAGAGATGGCAAGTAATGATTTTAGTGGCACTTTAATAAGCCACAATGAACATCAAAATCGTCTTTGAGAGCGCTCTCGCCCCCAAAAGCCTGAAAACCAGGTTATAACTGTTAATAGTCCGGAAACGGAACCAGCTAAGGTCAAAAGACAAGCCTTGTCGCTTCCATAAATAAGAAATAAGAATAGTAATGCAAGTTAAAGACTCGTATTATAATTTCGCCCTAACACCCTTTTCATAAAGTCAACCTCATATGCTACTTAAGACGTTGACTAGTAGTTAACTCAACATCAAGTCCAAGGTTTTTTGGACTGTGCCGACTTTATAAAGTAAAAGGGCTACCATTCACAGGAATTCAATGGCATCTCCTTAACCTATAATAAATCTTTCAATCGGGTACTCAGATTGCTGCTTTGCCCAGGGTAGGACACAAATTTAGTCCAAAGAAGTCGGGCAAATAGATTAGGCAGAAATAAGAGAGGTCAATAAAAGTAAGCAAATAGCTGGTAAAAAAGAAATACTAAAGCATACACAGGCCTGTGGAATGGCATGTGGGATCAACAACAAGTAAAACACCGCTTATCTAAGTGTGTGCTAATTTTTTCTCAAAAACTAGACATCTATTAGTCGCCTCTGTACAAACAAAAGGAATGTACAGGCCAAATGACCTAACTATCCAACATAACACCTAATAATTAACCACTTGACAAACAAGTTAGCTAGAGAAAGGTAGTAAGAAGGGTTACAGCGAGCATTTTACGGGAATTTGACGCTACAGACTTGACTCACAATGCAGGAACAAAGATTCAATGCGTCATTGGGGTGGTAAATGTAAAAATAAAGCAGATGATTCTTTCTGTGTTCAGAACCTAACCTTCTCCTCCTCCTCCTCTCCCCCCTACCGCCCTCATCCGGTGAAATTTTTGCTCTAAGGAATGTGTAGCGCTAACTAGTTCGATGGAGTAATTTCCTTAAAACATGTACGAAAATAGTCCGAGGGCATAGTAGATGTAAAGGGAAGAGAAGTCCCCGTGTTCATTGGAACACCATTGGGTGTGCTCAGAATAATGGATGAAGAGGGAGGGGATAGGAAACACTAAGCGCCGACTAGATTCACATCCGTGTTCAGAGTCTGGAAAGCGTTCCATAACGAGATGGCAAACTGAGTCATGACCATGCAATTCAAGCACACGCACTCTCCAAGCAAAAAAACCCATACGTCTCCATGTTACTGAACTCCTCGTGTTGATTACTTGTTAACAAACTGAAAATAAACTCCTCTATCTGCAAAAGTGTAATATTAAAAGATCGAGTCTACTTTTCCTGCAACCGATTTTTGTGCTCGTAAACTCCTGACTAAGGGAATTATCACGGAGCTGAAGTTGTTGGTTAAATCGACAGGAGGGGAACCACTTCGAGACTGAGGAGGGCGACAAAAAAGTCATGAGCGGGACTAATCTAGATCATCATCAGAGATCTAAGCATCATTTGGTGATCAAAAACAATTGTTTAAAACGCTGTCCTCGAAATGCAACGTAAAAGGCCAACAAGCAAAACCGATAAATTACAGCTAGTGTGACGATAAGCAATGATTGGACTGCTTGTAGGATGATAGAACAACCAAGATTTGTGACTGTTTCATGGCAATCAAGTCGCTAGGCCACTTGTCACTAAGGCATATTATTTTTACGCCAACGAAGATTCCACACCCTCGATCTACAAGTCAGCACCTTTCACAGAAAAAGGACAGAAAATGTTGAAAGATTATCACACAAACACACACACGCACACACGGTGCTCACGTCCCATCATGTGATTATTTTGTGTGTTCAGGATGAGAAGGGTATTAGCAATTCCACAATTATAAGATTTGCTGATGTGAAAATGTTTATGTAATGCTGTAAACAAACGGCAGAGTGAGAGAGAGCGCGAGAGAGACGCAACATTTAACACAAAATATGGTATTTTAAAAGTTAACCGGATAAATGTTTTATCTAAATAAACACATACACACCGCAATTTGTGCATTGTGATAACATGCATCAAAGGTAAAGGAAGTGAAAGACACAGTTTTGTTTTCACACGTCTTTCCTCCATCTCATACAGTGGACAATTTACATTAGGGAGTAGAAGAGTGCTGCGTCATTAATGTAGAAGATTGAATCAAAGCCAGTCTTTTAGATCTGATGTGTGCGGCTTACAGAAAATGGGAAGTCAAGAAGAAGAACCAAACTATCAAAGTTACCATGACATTCCTTTACCCATTCAAAGGACTAAAAAGGATGCAGAAAACCTTGGTCCTGGTGTGAAATAGTTACTTCATTATCATTTGCGGAAGCAAAAAGTATGCTTAACAAAATTTTAATGTGTACGACTACTTTTTTTTACAATTCGTCATTCAAGCCATAAAGAAATGGTGTGCTTAATTGTGCAAATGTTTCCTCCACGACAGCCTGAAATCGCAGTGTGCGATTGAAGCAGGGGCTAAAATTGTTATCACCATACGAAATCCTCAATCACTCTTGTGATTAATTGTATGCAAACATATGTAAAGCAAACTAGTTTTTTAAAGATACGTTTATAATTGTGTTAAGAAATGATCGAAACAAGCAATGTGATAGGGTAGGGGCAATAACCGCCCACTCAAGAAACAGCAAAATGCTTCAAATCACGAGAAGACGTAACGGTAGAAGGTGAAGACTATGGGAGTGTGACGCAACAAGGAAGTAGGAAGAGAGAATGGTTGGAGTCCCCACACCGACGATTACAAAAACACTCGAGTAAACACACATACAGGCACAGTGAAATATGGGCTGAGGTCCTGATTCGCAGTAATTGACACAACTCAGATTTCTTCTAGCACCAGCTCAGTCTGGAGAAATAGATTACACTTCGCAACCTACGCATGTGTCTGAGCGAAAACTGTGCATGTTTATAGGCTTAGTAAATACCACAGGTCCATAAACACACTAGAAGGGAGGGACGGTCAGTCAGACTATTGACGCCTATTTTTGCAATGTAAACGCAATCCTCGGAGCCTTGTTTATACCACACCGCCCAAAGTTCATGAATGCGTCAACGTGTGAGTGGAACTTGGTCATCAAAACAATCCTCCTCTCCTCTCCACTGTCCCCCTACTCAAAAATTTGATGATCCATTATACGCGCTCTAGGGATCAAATTTCACCTCGGTTCAGTGTGTGCGTGTGTGTGTGTGTACCTTGGCCCTTATGAGTTAAGGAGTGGAAAAAAAAACACAGGATCCTAAGCCATTGAGCATTTAAGATAACCCTATCCTCGTTCCTTTCTCCTTCTATCTTATTGAGTTAGAAAAGAGAGGGGTGGGAGTTTCTAGGGTAAAATTTGGACGATGATGGGGTTCGACAGTTGGTATCAGGCAGTAACATCCATCCCCATGTGTTTTGGTGACTGAATCGTGGGAACGATTGTAGTTTTTTCTGCCAAGCTCTTAACCCGCTAGCCTATATGCATCTGTTTTCGGTTAAGCCTTCTAGCAGCAGCTCATAGTTTGATAAAACACAGTAGTGCGTGTGCACGCTCGTGTGCGTATATGTGTGCAGTTGACAGACATCCCATCCCCTATCATTATCATCACAGTCATCAGCCTCAGCACATGCACACACACACACACACACACAAGGTAAGCTGTCAATGCTCTACCGATTCCGTGCAGTGGTGAGGGAACTAGTCGTAATTGTACACATGTGGCGATCCCCTTCCCCAGACCGATGCGCTATTGACTCTTGACCACTGACTCGCCTTTTAAACCTCTGAGCAAGAGTAAATACTGACTTATTTGTTGAAAAATTCCAAAGGATTAGAATCTGCTTTAGAGGCAATAATGCGATGTTTTATTGATTTGACTGAAGGCGTGTAAAATGCCTCATTTCGGGCCATGACGATGTGCAGTTTGATTACACCGAAGTAAAGTGCAGGTTCAGCTCAAGCACTCTACCACTTGCATTATGCTCTAAAGGCATAAATGGAAAACTGAGGAGCTTTGGAAACGTCTTTTTGGTGACACAACAGATACGAATTGAGATTTTCGCCATGTATTCACATCGTGGGGCCTTCAAAAGATTGACAGAAAAGTACAGCCTGGCTCCCTCCTCTATGGAAACTTTACTGACTGAACTGCAATTTGGAGGGGCACAGTCGCAAAATAATTGAAAGCATAAAGAAAATTTAATGTACTTTAAAAGTAATCTTTTTCTTATCCATTTAAGTATTTTTTTACCATCTGCTTTCACTTACGACATAAAATGTCTATTGCTTGCAAAGACATTTAAAAACCATCTTATCCAATTTCGCACTCACATGTTGACAAATTTTGCATTTATAACCCTTTGCGGCATGTCCATAAATTCCCGGCAGACCATCCATCATCCCGAGGCCACCACTCATTGTCGGGGGTCCATCGAAGGGTCCAATGCCTCCACCGACACTTCCACGAAGTCCAACGCCACCAGATGGATCCAGTTTTGTTTCTCCCATAGCTGCAGCTGCAGCGGCAGCAGAGGAGGAAGAGGAGGACAGGAAGTCGGGCAGAAATCCACCAGCAGCATGCAAACTGCTAAGAGGATGAGCACCAGCAGCACGTGGATCCATAACCATTTCATTAGCAACATCGCGGGCTGCTTGTGCTGCCATAGCCGCAGCCATAGCAGCTGCCTCTGAGGAACCGCGTCCATGAATACCGCCACCTGGTCCTTTCGACACTGACGGTTGAAAAAGATAATTTGTGGAATTCATGGAGGAAAACACGTCGCCACCACCCCCACCTCCTTGTAGATGGTCCACAGTTGGTGTGGAAGTTGCTGAGGAAGAAGATATGTGCATGGATAATGATGGGGCCGGCGGTGGCATTTGCCGATCACCCTTTGCCACTGCTTGCAAGGCTAATGCCATTGCTGTTGCAGAATTGAACTCATTTGAGGGTCGTTTGAGGCAGTAGGAGGGAGCAGCTGAACTAACCGAAGGTGAGGCACTAGACGAAATTCGTCCATCCAGGGGTGAAGCAGATGATCCTGTAGCACCAACACCAGCGGCGCTGTGAAGGCTTCCAGTGGAGGAGTAGTGTCGTTGGAATTGCTGTTGGTGCTGTTGTTGCTGTTGTTGGGATGTTGGGGATAATGAGGGATTGTGATAGGCACTACTATTGAGGGGAGAAGAACTAGCTGAATTGATTGTTGGTTGCTGTTGTTGACGTCCGTTCATTAGCGCCGCACGTTGATCGAACGGTGGAGGAGGAGGCGGCGGTGGGGGTGGTGGAGGAGGAGGCGGCCCTTGAGAAACCGGTCCCAAACCCGACATTCTACCACCTCCTCCTTGTTGCTGACCCTGCATTTCCGAAACAGCTACCGCTGCTGCTGCTGCGGCAGCTGCTGCCTCACGTTGCTGACGCTGATGCTGCTGCATTTGCTGCAAAGATGGCACCGCACTGCCCGTGGAATATGGCAGCCTGGAGTAAAATGATTCCAACGAACTTTCCTGGTGCTGTTGAGCCTGCTGCTGTTGCTGATGTTGGTGTTGAAGCTGTAGACCCTGTTCGAAGGATCCTCCAGCACCAGGGGAAGATAATCCCAGCGGTGGAGTGGACTGGACATTCCCAGTAGAGGAGGAAGAGGTCATGTTGGGGTAACCAGTGGTGGCCCATGGCCAGAGGAAAAGGCCCGTTCGAGTTCGAGGATCGGTCCCAGTCACATCCATGTGTCATATACTTGTCTGAGTGTGTGCGCCTCTGTGCGTGTTATATTGATCGGGTAACCGTCGGAGCAGAGTAAGAAAAAGTTACCACCCCGGGGCGTATGTGTGTGTGTGTGCGGGTGCGCGCGACAGAGGATTCAAAAATAAAGTGTGTGTGTGTGTGCGTGTGTGTGTTTCAGGTGAATGGACGAGGGAGTGATACGCCCGCACCTGCGTCCTCCTATCTCCGATGCTCTCTCTCGCTTCTCTTCTCTCAACGTACGTACGTGCGTGCAGCGTGCAGAGTGTGTAGCGCAGTAGTAGCAGTGGCAGTAGCAGTCGTACTTATGTTCTCCTTTTTTGATGAAGAACCAGCATGTCAATTACACAGGCGGATATGTGTGTGCTGGTTGGTATATATATACACACACACATACATACGTATGTATGGATGTAAGGCATAAGCGCGCGTGACACACGTAGACACACTTACGCACACTACAGCAGCTACCAAAGGGATTCGAGCGTGCGTGCGTACGTTTGTGCGTGCGCACGTGGGTGCTGAGTGCTCGCGTGCGTGCGGCCCGCTGTGTGCGGCGATGATACCCGAAGCAAAGGGGAGAGCGAGATGGAGACTGTGCGTGCGCTTAAGCGTGCAATTTCACGATAGAAAGAATAGGGAGGAGATTGGAATAGGCCTCAGTGCTGCTGAATACACCTTCGTGTGTCACCCCGCAGAATCTGTGGCTCTCCCTTTCTGTGTGTGTGTGGTGGACATTGGGCCGCTCAATCATTGGTCTAGCGCAGTCACCAATCAGAAATCCACAGGCCATGTGAGTAGCGCGCATGCGTGCGTACGTACATCGGCTAAGCTTGGCCAAAGGGAAGTGCGTGCATGCGTGCGTACTGGCGTAACCATAGTCACAACTGCGTCAAGGCCAGCACGTGCACGTGCGTATGTGCGTGCATCCATCCTGCCAGCTGCGATACGTTTGCGTGCATGGAATGGAGTGTAGATGGACTGCAAATAACTTCTGGATAATCCCTGCTCGATTCGATGTCAATCGAAGTAGAGGTTTGATGAGACCCTGTGGCACGCAGACTTTGGCGCACCACCTAACTGACGCTTATGTCAATTGGATGTAGGGGGTATTTATACAGGCAAATCTTTGTATGTGCGTGTGTTCGTGTGTGTGTGTGTGTGTGTGTGTGTGTGTGTGTGTGTGTGGTGCCTGTGCATTCATGCGTTCGCACACAACATAAATTATCAGACCCAATCCGGATTCTGGACAAGACCTGCAGAAATCCATTCGCTCGCGCCTCTCTTGGGTGTGTACTTTGCTGTAATCACAGCTGATCGGGGGTGTTTCCATGTGTGTTGCGCGTGTGTGTTTTGAGTTCAATAACCACCCCTATTTGCTGCGTCATTGCTTAGGTTTCAGCATCGTTCCCATGGGACATAACTACACAATTTGATCATTAAGGAGATAAATAATAAGTGAGAATAGTTACTAGTACTTTTATTGAATTGGAATGTACTTCGCACAATCGATAGTAAAGAAAATTTTGTAGAGCCGACAATATTTCTTTCATTAAACCTACTCGACGACGCATTGAAGGTCGTCGACGCTGAACGTCAGCTTGAGCTGATGGCGATGTCGTCATCTGGTGCAACAAGGTTTTTTGTCAGCATCCTGTAAACAGTTGCTCTCCTGTCAATTAAGACGCAGGTTCAACGTAAACTAACGAGCGTTAGACAACTAGTGGTAGTAGTGATGGTGGCAGTAGTGGTAGGGCCTTCTATCATGACTTTCAATCGTTCACACATGACTTAAATCCCTCATTTAGGTTTCAAACGACATCATTTTCTTGAATGAAAAATCTATTTGCTTCAAAACCTAATTTATTTTTGGATGTCGGCCTTCACCTGCTTAAGAGAGTGAGCAGCAGTAACCGATAGTTCAATTTACCACGCAGTGGTACCTTGACATTAATTTTAGGCATTTGTCTTTTATTGTACGACCAGGTAAGCCTGTGTAGGATTTTATCCTCAAGAGGCTCGATTTTCGAATGTGTCACTAATTTGAACCTCCATATGGAATACTCCATAGCAGATGCTTTCCACGGGGCCGAATTCAAAAAACACCTGGTCTAAAAGCAAAAAAAACTAAGCTCTACACATCTCTGTTCTTATCTCACTTTTGTTTCCTTCACTGTCTATTTAGCATGGTTTCCCAACGCCAGGAGAAAATGATAGTCATCACTTGGAGAATTATGAGGAGAATAAGGGAATGAAGTTAGGTATCAAGTCTCTCTCTCTCTTCCCCTCCCCTCCATCTTAAAGTGTGGTAAGAGGTCTTCTCACAAGCATGTTTTGAAGTGTTGCCTATGAAGAGGACCTTCCTCCGGTAGATTTATCGGCTTTGGCCATTTTTGATGACAGTTTTTTTCGTGTTTTTATCTGTGTCCAATCATGTGAGACAGATCTTGGTTGTAATTGGTTGGCCTTTAACAAAACTCCAAGGTGAATAATTGCGTTTGTCGAGATCATACAATTATGGTGATGCAGGAGGTGAGTTTTGCATGAGGCGATGACCAAACCGTCAATCGAAACATCTGACTACGGCGTCCTGCTAAAACATATATGGAAAATTGAGAAACCTCTAAGCAGGCTCTGAAGGAAAGGGAAATCCGTTGGCACAAGTCAGTGGAACCCGCTGGGCATTGCAGTCTTCGTGGTAGAGGCACATGTAAGCGAATTGTTTCTTCATTGCTTGCGTCAAGCATTCCCAAAGTGCGTCCTTTTCACGGTTACCTTCAATTGCATTTGGCATTAATGGAGACAAATTCCCTCGTCGTGCGGATCGGAAGTTCTCTCAAGCAATTTTCCAACCTTATTTGGATAACTTATCACTGGAATGCGATTTTTTGACCAAATCGTGGACCGTAGACTGATTTTCACTTGCAATCCGTCATCCCCTTACCCAAGTATTGCAGGAATTATTCTAGAGAACTAGGAAAGATTTGAATGTGAGAATTAAGTTTCACAGTACTGAAGCTTTAGATTACTCTCCAAGCTGCAATTAATACTCCAGCATTTGATGTTACAGGTCAAGCAAGAAACTGTAGGAAAATAAAGAAAAATCACCGTACTAATGGATAGAACTATACAATTTTGAAATGCAACTGTGAAATCAGTTGATCCATGAAGGATTCGCAACCACCTTTGGAAGGAGTGTAGAAAAGGTTTTGGTCTATGCCACGCATAAGGCACAAATAATTTGTTTAATTACCAAAATAGTCAAACAAGTGTGAAAAAGGAGGAAACAATAAAAAACAAAAATCGGTAGGTGATTTAATTAGGATTGGTTTGTTGAATTGGGCCAAATTTAACAATTGCACCCATTCCATAGGACAGTCGATTAACAGCTGCAGTTATTAGCCCTGATTATTTCTTCAATTGAAAGAAATTTTGCACGACTTTTTGATTACCAGATTGGGATGGAGGAGTCAATCTACTGAATCACTTAAGTGGACACCGGTTTAATGCACTTCCTCCTATCAATGATGCTTTTGAAGTTTATTTGTCGAATCTCTGCTCCATGTAGTGTAGATAAGACACTCCGAACGCTGAGATCATCGTTTTCTATTCTTCCACGCCTCAAAATCTCTGGTTCCTTTTAGTTTTAGCGAAGTCTACACCCCGTGACCGTTGTTCACCGATTCGCATCCGCATCTACACCAAAATGCGAACAAGGCATGCCAGCTAGATGACTTGAAATGTTTACTGTGACAGCATTAAAAAAACACCAGCATTATTTGTCTCTTGAGTGAATTGTATTGATAAATGTGCACATTCATCAGGCCACGTTAAAGTGATTGGGGAAGGTTAAATTTTACAGAGCCCTCGATTTTGCGAGGCATATTTTTGCTTCGTGTGCCCATTCAGCGAACTCCTCAACGTCTACTTCTGACTGCGTTACGAATAACCAAAAGTCCTCAGGGGCACATCACCAATAATTTAAACACAGTTCGATTTGCGTCCACGATTTGCTCTTTTTTCCGTCAGAATTTGTATTACAACATAACATTCCGTTGTTATTGGGGATGAAAGATTCCGACATCACTTATTTTCTTTCTACAAAATTATCACTTCACTTGACTTTTAAAGGTGAATTCCGTGTGGAATTGTACTGAAGAGCGGTGCAGCACAGACGGCCCTAGACATCAACAACCAGCATTTGTCGAGTGAGGGTGTGGGTTGGTAAGAAAGTGAACACAGCAAACATGCGCATTTGGTGATGCAGTTCCTGGTCGGGGTTAAAAAGTAAACGTCAGAGCGAGGCCTCTGAGATCTTGATCAAGAGGAGGATCAAAATCGAGTTCAAGAAAGTAAGATAAAAAGCTCTGATATAGAATCACAATCGCAATAAATATGTGTTGTGAGGATCTGCGTTTGTGCCTGATTACTTTCAAATGAGCAAAATGCAGTAGATTTTTGAACTATATAGGCCCATTGTAACATTAAGGGTCCCAAAAAGAACGAAGGCGCTAATTGTGGATAAGGGAAAGTTCTCAGGGCTAAGAAGACTTAAGGTGGAAGGAAAAGTGCAGGACAAGGCGTACTTATCGATTGTGCTTCCTTATGCCATTCCATTCCGTGTTGTGTCCTGGCATGCCATGTCATGTGCCAATTAAGTCGCTACCTACCACCACCGCCACCACTACTTGCTACCACCACCACTACCGCCACCGTCATCGTCAGCGCTGCTAATGGAGGCCCCAGCAGACAGTAGACGACGTCGGCTGATTTGTTTTGTCTGCATGTGCAGCTTTCCAATCTCAGCTGCTCATGGAGGACTTTAGAACTGTCACTTTGGCTGTATGTTTATCTCGGTTACGGGTAATATGGAAGCTATTTTGGGTAGCGTTCTTGCGTACCTCTCTTGTTCTCTCCTTATTTTACTATTTGTTTCTCGATTTCTTGCAGTGAGTGCTAATCACACAGCGAGTTTTTTAATCATACTAAAAGACAACTTAGAAGATAATACGCAGGTAAGCATCCAAAAGTGATGTATTCAAGGGTAACTGTTAGACGCGACGGAAGGACTAGTAAACTTACTGAATCCCTTCTTACCAGCAACAGCGATTTTCAATACGCCATCGGTGGTATCCTTTAAGCAATTCTTAAAAAGGTGGTCTTTAAAGTCGGCAATGAAATACAATAAGCGGAGAAGTACTTAACTATTCACCCGCACATCGGGGAGAGAATATGGAAGCGTGAGCATTTGCTAACACACTTAAGCGATTCAACTTGTTAAAGGCAACGTGGTTCACTTTATCGTAAACATAGCCAATATCTGCCACAGCGTGAACCGTAAAATGACTGGCCATTTTTTAGATCGGCTTGACTCCTATCTCTGACGTTATACATGAATGACACTAAGGGACTTGAATAATTGAAAAATAGTGCATATATAGAGCTTTAGAGATGCAGTGCCTAATGAAGGATTTTGACTTTTATCTTTGGGTAGCGTGGCTAGCACTGCGAGCCAGTAGATCCAGTTGATCCCTTAATAGCAGATGCTAACAGCTGTCATTGCGATCTGACAAATTCCTTAACAAAGCCTAAAATATCACATTCTTATGAATGCGGGTAGCTGTGGCGTCGAACGTGACAATTTATTCATCTTAATGTTCGGTCATACATCCTCAAGTCATGTAGTAATTTTTTGGTTTTTCTAGGACCAATCAAAGACTTGTACCATGTGTGCGATGGCTTCAGAACTATTATTTAAGAAATTGTCTTAATCATTGGCGCATTCGGGTATCACTTAAGTAGCAACATTGTTTGTATTCTACGACTTTACACTGCTACATTAGTCCAGTTATCCAAGGGATATTTCTGTAATCGAGATAATGTCCAAACCCATGGAACGAACTATAGTATTCCTTCCACCCGTTTCCTTCACCACTTAAAAACTGTTCCGAAAGGCAACCGGCATTTTGCATCCTGATATGTAGTTTTTACGATTACATCAAACCCTGTTAAAATAAATCTCTAAGTCGATCAATTTTATTCACAAAGGAGGTTAGGAATCAAAAATAACTCAAGTACCCACTGATTGTTGTACAAAACTCTCGTCGTGGACTTATCACCTCAGCACCTACTAAATAAGTCTGTAATTCATCCACCACGGTGTGAATCAGGATAATTAGAAACGCGCCATTCCTATGGCAGATCGGATGCTGTCGGCTCTGATGGAGGCGAAACTGCATCGTTACCAAACGAAAATTGAGGAAAGAAGCGGGCCAGAGAAGCCAATAGCCCATGGCAAGCATTGTTCGCCATGTTCCACTCTCAAGATCTCATACTGTTTGTTGAAAACAATCATTTTTAGTACACTGCTTCCTTTGAATGGTATAAGCTGGTATTCGTACGAATCTCCCAGAAAACCTTTTCTTTCACTGAAAAATACCTTCGGGTAGAGAATTGTTTATACTACTTCCTGATCTTACGATTGTAAATATCAAGAAGCAATATAAATATAAACAAATAATTATTCTGATATTTAATAGATTATGCATCGAATGCTCTCCTTTAATCGACCTTTAAGCGGACGGAGAATTGACACAATTTTCGGGCGAAGGAAGGACGCTTTGTTGAACCTTCTGGGAAAAAACAATCCAAATTATTGAGCCGGATTGTCCGACTTTCTAAGATAAATTGTAAGCTCTCACACAACCAGAAATTGTAATAGCTCCAAAACACAATTAAAATCTTTTCCTTTACATGAACAGTAGGTCATTTCCTGTCACCTTTGCCTGCTCTTACAACGAATTCGAAAACTTAAGTGATCAACCAGGTTTATTCTTTAAATCAGCAACTTTAAGACTTAATAAGTCTTCTTAAATGGACTTTTAACTCTCTGGCCAAGTAAAGGTCTACGCATTAAGGCTCTATTTTACTTCCTTATATCAACAGTTACCCGTTCCACGTCTCTTTGGGAGGCAAAAGAAATTTTTTAGAAATATTCTGCAATGGTTTGCCTTAATGGAACAAAACTTTATTTTCTTTGATTGCTTTAAAAGAACCAAAGAAAAGAATAATGTTGACACGTGGTTTTGCACTGGCTGATTTTTGTACTGCCTAAGGTGCAAATGATAGTCCCTCTGAAGGACTGAAAACGCCACAGGCTCCTTTGACGTGATCGGTTTGAAAGCACCGACTCAAAGGCATTGCAACCTGTCGCCAGTTAATCGTGAAGAGACTCGGTTCGAGAGGGCAGCGATTGGTAAGGCTAACCTCAAGGACTATGTGAGAAGTGGAGGAAATCGGGGACCTAATTTTTGGAGGGCATGAAGTTGCATGATGATGAACGAGTATTCTCCCAGCGTCGGATAAACTTACTTAAGACTACGTAAGAGATACTTATTAACTTTACAAGATTGAAAAAGTTAAATTTTTGGTTGGGGGAGATATGAAGATACAGAGGTAGATGGAGACATTCTAACCGACAACGACTTTATATAGAGGCGAAGAAAAAAGTCTCATCTGCCAAGTAGAATGCTAGATTTTCCACCATTGGCTATTGTATGGGGCAAAAACAGTCATTTGTACAAACCTTGAAGGAAGCGAGAAAAAATCCATCTCTCTGCCTCTTTTTTGTTACTCTAAAGAGAGGGGATAGGGGAGAGAGGCACAGTGGGGCAGAGAGAGGCAGGGACAAAATGAGTTGGATGAATAGGCTGGATACCGCCACTGCCGCGAACATTTCCCAACATACACATACACACATGGGGAGCAAGAAAAGGAAAGACAAAAAGAGGCTAACTTTTTCCCTCCTCTCTCTCTATTTTTCTCTTTTTCTTCCGCTCATAGCTGTGTATCTTATTGGTCTTACCCTCCCCTGCCTCCTCCTCCTCCTCTTCCTCCTCCGCCTCCTTCTCTAACTTTGGCGTCTGCAGGATAGACTTAAGGTGGGGAGAATAGAGCTTCTCAAAATTTTAATGAAAACTCGAACAAGCCTCGTAGAAATTGTCTTCATTAAGCGTGTATGGACCAGTGATGAAAGCAGAGCGCATTTCTTCTTTTTAATGATTGAAGCAACAGGGATAAATTTTATGTAATTCCCTTTATCAGTGTGCTTTGCCAGCAAACAAGCCTTTTAGGAGGTCAAGCGAGGCAAAGTTAATGAATGTGGAGCCGTTGAAATAATAACAATGGGTGATTGTGGAATCAAATTCTATTGTAGGGCAAAAAATTCCACTTAGTAGAGAGAAACCATTGTTTTAGACTGAAAAACGATTTGCACCCTTATCGACTTATGTGGGTAAGGCTTAGCTTGAAGGCAGACTTTGATGACGGGTTGAACAAGTCTTAAAGAAATTACATTCTTCTGCTGATTTTTCTTGATGGAAACAAAAGTGGCAAATATTTCTTTCAAACGAGCCAAAAATGACAGGGAAAATGCTACGATTTAGACATCGTTAAAAAGTACGTACTGTTAAGCCATGAAGAGCTGAAAACTTCGGGTTTATGACGCGTCTTTTGTGTTGATTCTCTTTGCTATTGAATGACTTGGAACATTCTCCCCGAGAATTCAATCGCATCCGAACCTCCTGAGACTGGTAGAATTGTGGAATGGTTATAAAAAAACTAATTAAATAGGCAACACCAAACGAGAAACATAATAAGACTACAGAATCTTAAAAGTCGTCCATTTCAATGAGTGCATGCGTTTAAAGAGTTTTTTAAATACACATCTGACAAATCGCCTTGACTAGTGCCAATTCGCTAGCACATTCTAGGTTTCTGCGCTGCTGGGAGTGACTGTTAGACAGAAAACTGGAGAAAGACAAGGCATCAATGGTGGAGTGAGATGCAGATTTTACAGAATTTTGTCTACTTGCAATGAAATTCCCAGCGAGTTGTGGGGTAAGATCTACATCCGCTCTATATTAGGGTGGCACGGCTTGATGGTCATGGTAACAGTGGCATTCTCATTTTATAAAAGCCACTGGATGGACTAAGTGAATGCAAGACTTGCCGTATGAAGAGAAGACCAGCGAATAAGTTCAACCACCTTCCAATATTGCGAATTACAAGCTTAATGAGTTTTTTGTGCTTGTGGTCTGCCTACAGAGGGGAGTTGCTACGAGAGACGCTGAAATCGGTGATTTTTTAAATCATCTTTTTTTTACCGGGAGAGTGAGTCTGCATCCATAATACTAATGCCATTGGTCCTCTCAATACTCCACACAATATCCCATGATCACGTGAATAACATCTCCATCCTCACAACCGTCAACGCCTATTCTCTGATCTGAACAACCAATGTTCCCGATTGTCTACATGTCTTGACTTTTACCCCATCTTGTCAAAGTAGCACTGATGACACAAAAGTGCATTCAAAAAACCTATCCAAGAGAAAGAAAGAGCCGGAGAGTGAGAGTAAAATAACAGGCAACATTCTCAAGGTCGAATGTGGTACCAGTGACTCAGCTAATGATGAATGAGTCACTTTTTCATAATGTAAAAGGTAAAAAAATCCACACTGTATGCTCCACCGCAGCATAGACTTATCTTGATTTGTGCAGGCCTCTGTCAAAACTGTGATGGGAGCTCCCTAGGGGATAGCAGGAGCTTGTCTGATATGGGCCTGCTTAAACGTGGTCTGATTTGGTGCTGATTCGACCCCATCCACCAGTAGATTTATGCTTTTTGTGCTTTTTGACATTGACATGCTGCTCAATTAATTAGTATTGTAAATAAACAACCTCTTTGATGAACAAATCATGGTTTTCAGACAACTTCTTATACGCATGACGAATTGTATTAACACTCCAGAATAGAACTTTTGTCAGCAATACTGGTTTGATCCAGCGCTACGACTGTCTGTGCCAAAAAAGTGGAAGCCAAAATATCACCAAACATTACTAAGGGAACCAACATCCCTATTCCTAGCACAGCATCGCTATCCAAGAGTGTGCGACCTAAAGCACAAATTTTTATATTAAGTCTGAAATAATTCTTCTTTGTTGACTCGGATTCTCATTGATATGTTCTTACCTACGGAACATTAGCACTGGATCTAGGTGCTTTGCTATCCTGGCATACTGTGAGGTTGGCAATAATCGTGATATGCACTACATAAGCTCACGGATCCGGTGCATTACAGAGGTTGCAGAGGTGGGTGTTGAGGTTGTGTACCAGACACGTACCACGAATAATGACGTACAAATCGTTGCCGACAGGCTGAAATAGTCGCTGGATCGCTAAGTGTTCCAAAACCACCATACGCCCTCTACAGACCCTAGACCATTAAATGAAAGTCAATTTTAAGAAGGTAAAGAAGAGTAATAACTGTAATTTTAAAAGGGTTGTCAAAATTTCTGCCTTGAGGGTGAATTAATTAATTAATCACACATTCATCCTCTGAGGCAAACGTTTAAACACCGTTGTAAGGCCATTTACACTTTGGATACAAGTTCCTAAATGCGCCTCCTCAATTTATTATGCATGTATGAGGAAGTGCATCGAAATTAACCAGATGCATCGTATCTAATTAAATCAACAGCCGTGTCGCTGCGATGCAAATTCATTGCTACATCCTCCTTCCACCTTTATGAGCAGTATCATTCCACTGGCTCAGGCTCATGGAGGACAGTGCTAAAACCGAATTGAAGCAAAAACTGGCTCGGAGCATCTAATCTTGATCCTACCGATACCGTATCACCCCCCGATTTAGGACAGATCGTAACCAGTAAAGTGAAATTACAATGACTCTAAAGAGGAAGGCCTCTGTTTGGTTAATGAAAGAATTTGTATGCTAAATCTTCCAAAAGTGGTTAAAGTTTATATTAAAGTAAAAGAATTTAAAACAGAATGTCTTTACGCTCTTGTTTGTTCGTCTCTTTTTACAGGCCTCATTGTCTGGCATGTTTCTCGGGTTGCCATTTATACTCTTCACGCAATATTTTCCTCCTTTGCCAACCGTTGCTCATGCGGCTTTACATATTCCGAAAAAATATGTTTTGGTTTCAAAGAATTAAAATTTTTGCACTGCCACTAAAACTCTTCAATCATGATGGTTCTGACGCAACAATGTCTCATCAAATAAAGGCATATTCGTTGTGACAAGCTTTTATTTGTTAGGACGGTTCTTCGCCTGCCTCTCCTCTACCACACCCTTTTACTCTGGTTCCTGTGACATGTTGCAGCCTCAAAGCAACATTACATTGAGAGAGTTCACAGCAAATGTGTCTCACAGCACAATAGGGGTAAGATAAGGTATCATAGGAACGAAATTAGGCACGACTAAAACCGATTTACATAATGGGTGCGTAAGTGACCACTCACATTTCTACGAATTGTTAAAAAGCATTGTAAAATATTCATAACATTTGCATGCGTCGAAGGAAGCACCAAAAGTACATCTGCAATTCTAAAATTTATGATAAATTAATACACGGTCTACATTTGACACATTGGAGTCCAGTTGATGGGCATGTAGATCGACACCTTTACTCAAAACCTCGATTATACGCGGTGTAGGTGTCACTCCAGGCAGAGCATGTTATGCCTCACCTCCTTACGCACCTGTCTAAACGTCTACCCCGATAGCTGTCACATCATCTTGACGAGCATTTACCAACACCCCTCCCGAACCTTTGTCTAAGAGCAAAAAACAAAGGCGAGTGATGAAAAACAATGCAGTGGGACTACCTCACCCTTTCATTTATACCATGTACTTTTTTACAGTCTTACGCCAATCATTCCACACTTTATTGCTTCCCTAGGTCGGCTCGGTGTTCTTTTGGGGGTGGTCGACTTAGCTCGTTAAAATGTGACAATTCCGTGCGGTGTTTTATTTTTTTTGTGACTTCATAAACCCAACTCGTGGCATTGCCCATGCACATTAAATTGAGCTCGATTGACGTGTTTAGTCTATACTAAAATTACTACCTAACCGAACCGATTCAGTATTGTCGGCTCAAAAAATAACTGCTCTGTAATATTCCAACTTCAGCTACAACCAAAAGAGGGAATGATATTCATTACAAAGGAGTTCAAAGTGGGAAAGACCGTCTTTTGACGGAACAGAGAGGATGGTTTACTGACATGAGGGTTCACCAGTGGAACTTTGCCCCAAAACGCCAGATTTAGAAGTTTAAGTTAACAACTTGGCAGCCACACCACGTACCTAAAGACAAGTTGTTTAGACATTAAAAAAATGTTTTATGTTTTGTTTTCCCGATGGTAGCGATTTCTCTAAGGCCATTCACTATTGCAATCAATCGAGGAACTTGCAAGTGTATTTAAATTCAAGCATTCCCTTGTGAGGGCTACCTGGGAGACACTGACAGACTGAACACCACTGCTAACAGTTGAAGTGCAAGTTTAGAATCCCAAGTAATCGGAAACTTAGAAAAAGCAACCAAAGTGCAACAATAGCTTTAGAGAGGATTAAAAATTAGTGGAATAGATGGCAGACCTACACTTAGCCATTGTTAACCGTACTGATAATAAAATTGTCCTGTCCTGCAATTGACATTACACTGTCTACGACCTTCTGCGGTGTTCTTCCAGCAGTATACGCCATTTTATCTTTCGAGTTTGAATTCTTTTAGAACAAAAATGGTTGTGCCTAGGTCGTGAGGAACAAACGGAAACATTTGAATTGGACAGACTGAAATTAAATAATGACCAATTCAATAATCCTTAAAATAAAAGTGAAACATGAAAGAATATAGTTTGATTATTAAAAGATTGTGCAAGGATGCTATAAGGGGTAGAGATTTTGAGGTAATCATGACCTCAGCTTCGAGATTAGTTAAAAGTTTAGTGACGTAGACGATGCGTAAATAGCAGAATGAATGTGCTGACAGCGAAAAGGGTAAAGGATGTTTTCCACTGCTTTCTCAAAAATAACGTTTCTTTTTTACCTCCAACTCTTAGTTAAAATTTCGTCGCTCCTTCACTGGATAAACAGAATAGTACAGAATCTGCGTTTTCGGCTCATCATTACTTAAGCTAGCTCAGTTAAGTTAAGTATCTTCTTTTCACTCTAATTTGCTCCTTGTGCCGCCGTTCATGTTGTGATGGTAGCAGGGGCAGAACTTTTCACGTCGCTTTCCCTGTGATCTCTTCTTTTGGCTTTGCTTGCCTTTGAATTTGCCTCATAAAGGCCAATGATGCATTTTGGAAGAACATTCAGAAATGCGGAAAAAATAATGGTAGCTTTTAGCTCAATGGGGTGCAACTAGCAGGCCTCCACAGACTGATTGAGTATGTGGCTAAGAGTGGATGCAAGCAAGTAAGCAAATCACTTCGACGTTGCATGACCTGAGTTAAAAACCTCTTAACATCAGCATAAGAATTGTTTTTTTTATGCACCCTGACAAGTACGGATCCTTCAGTGTCTGCGAAACCACAACGATATGATAAAAAATAATCACACCAATGAACATTATCCAAGATAGCCGTTTCGGACCGCTAGTCTACCTAGATTTCTCCAAATCACATGTAAAAAGAGGGACTAGTGGAACTGCGACGACCACACAAGTAAGGCAGAGCTTCTCTTCCCTCAAAGCCTTAGATCCCATCAAACGAATCCGATCACCGATCAAACCTACGTAGTAAGGTTAAAAGTGTCATGGTACTGACAAACACAGAAAAATTTTGTCTGGATGGCTAAGTTAGGTATTACCGGGCTAAAATATGAGCTGAAAAAGTGCTAGCAGTTTATAGTAGTATTATCTGCTGGTCATAACCATGTTTATCCCTACTTTTAAGGCTAAACTTACACCCCTCAGTCCTAACTTAGTAGTACTCCACAGCGTAATAGATGAACCCTAATGTTAGTTGCTGCTTGAAATGTCATTAATTTCTTCCTTTCCCTTGACCAGACTAGCTTCTGTGTGTACGACTGGAAGAGGAAAGGCGATACTTCAACGTGCTACCTGACGCATACACGAAAAGATGGCAAAGGAGTAAAAAAGGTTTGTCGCACACGCTTAGAAGGGCGTATGGAACGACAAGGTGTGTTCTGTTCTCTTTTTTTGCCGTGAAAGGCCATGCACCTCCTCCTCCTCCTCCTCTCCTTTTCTTCCTCAACTTCATCTTGTGTGTTGTTTTTTCCCAACCAGCACCTGTGTAATAGGAGACGCGTTGCTAACGGAAAGGATTGTGCCTTCAGGTTGTCTCCACCTTTTTGTATTGAATACTGCTGCTAATTTCAACCTAGCAGCGTGGGAAAAGGGCGGAATGTCAGGTAGTAACAAACACATTGGCCTGATGAACTCGAATTTGGAAAAAAATGACTTAGACTTTAAAACTACTGTAAACTTCATTCTAATATCATTTGCTTCCCTTTTTTCAATGACAGCCGAAAAAGAATGACGGTCGATTAAACATAAATTATGTTAGTAGTCCCTTTAGTCTCTGTAGATTTGGTCACCATTTTTGCGTGATTTTGTTATTTTGCAGGTCATTGAAGGAAACTTTGAGGGTAGTGCTGATAGGCGACAATTTCAAACGTCAAGATGTTGTGGAAAGGGAAATGATCTACAACGTATCGTGTGTGCGAGACCCTTTCTATTTACTCTCACACTGTCTTATTTGGCCGCAGAATGGATGGTTCTGGAATTAAAATAGGGAAGTTCGAGAATGTGAAATGAGCCTTTGTTACAATAGTTTACCATAAATGCACAAAGACACAACGATGGCTTTAGCTTTCTTGCCATCTAAATAGCCGAACGAAGTTGATACAGATTAATGGGCAATACGGATTCGCAAAGAATTTCTTAGTGAACAGACTGTTTACGAAATGACCCTTTTCTAAAACAAATGCTATAATAGATAGCGGTCCGGATTATCTTCACTCGTCGAATTACACCAACAAACCCAGTGCAGTAAAAGGCGGCAGATGCCTTACTACAGTGGATCGACAACACGATTGGGAATCGACTAAGACAACGTAAACGGTTCCTGGTAGTTAGGATAGCAAGATGTCCTGCACGAAAAACAACCAAAAGTAACTTATTTAAAAAGCATGATTGTCTAGGAGAACTTTTATGTTGCCTCGATTTTGGTCATTGCCTTTAATATCTCCTAACTTGCTACGTACATGCTCGGATTTTGTTTGTTTTTGCGACTCTTGCTTGATACATTTTGCTGTCCCTTGAACTGTTTTTTTAAAAACAGAGGCAGAGGTTGGTGGAGTCCGCAGGGTTAGGAGAGAACATTCCGACACCACTCACAGTTTAACTTTTGTGATTTTGCTTGCGCCTCTAAAGTCTTCATCTTGTCAATAAATATGATTTTAGGATATAATCGTATGCATCAATCTGCTTCATTTAGGAATGGGTGATTACCATCGCCCTCAACTTGTGCCACTGCAACTTTAGATCCAAGTCAGAAGTGTAACAGTGGTAAAAGGATATGCTTTGGGTAGAAATGAAGTTGGCGATTGCAGAAAACATTGGTGGATTTTCTATCCAAAATTGCCAAAAATAAATACCCAAGGAAAAGGTAATGACCAAAAAGTTTCCGCTTTATCAGTGAGGTTTGTTCCCAAACATCATTTGGAAGGCGGACGATGTATTTTATGCTTTTACGTTGGTCTACCAGGCGGTATGTTGCGTTGTAGTTACATGCCTTAACTCGTAGCGACATGTAATAAACATACGACTGTTTATATGCACTATGAAATTAGACTAGCCCTTCCCTTGTTGCGTTTTGTACTATTTTCCTGCCACTTCGATTCGCTTTACAAGATGAGCTTAACCGGTTGTAAAGCTGCATAAGCTTCTCATCACGAAGACGAGATGGAGTTTGAGTGGGAGCTAAACAAGTGGATCTCACTCATACGTCACACATCGACGGATGACAGGCATTAGGCTTAAAGGATCATCAACTTGTTCGCCACTTTTCTCACCAACGATGTAGCAATAAGTCGTGTGTTGTAAATCGTTCGCTACCTGATTGACAATTCGTGATGGGAACCGACTTGAACAATTTAAGCTTCCTTAGACCAATTAGCTTACAAAATACACACCTACTGATCTACCAACACTTCTATTGTGTAATCGTGATCTGCAACGACCATGGATAATTGTCATTTGGTGGACTGCATACAAAGTAATTCATAATAAACTCTATCACAAAGGTTGAGGAGACGTTGATGTGACTTTGATGCCACCTAATCGGAGCATTCATGTTGACGTCAAATGGGAAGACACTTGATAAATGTGCGAGCGTCAGAAAGCATGTGTCCCATTGGAGACTGCATTGGCAGTTGCCTATATTTACTCAGTGAGACCTCTTAAGGTTTTCTGGATGTCTTTTACTTGCAAAATTTTGCCGTCATACAAAACGGGAAAATTTCATCCAGCTCCAAAGCACCATTTCCGGAGGAGTTTTACTTGTTCTTGAATCAATTGGTCCCATTGTCCGGCTTTCAATTATCTTTCGCACGGGAAATGTAATTCCGAGGTCGTAATTATAGAGTAAGACATATTTTGTTGGTTTTTATAAAAGGAAAACAAAAAGATTCAATCTTCTTTGTTCTATGCATGAGTATATTGTGTGCGCCATATTTTATTTCCTCAAATTTAAAAAATGGCATTTTAGAGCTGCAAGCCGAAGTTGCTGCCGCATAATTGCCTCATTAGATGGATAAGAACATGGTATTGAACTCTGGGTTGTCACTTTAGTTCCCTCCAAAAACGGGAAGAAAATTTTAGGGAAAAATTATGCTAACCCTAAAGAGGACGGTCAACGTTGCCGAGGGACACACCGGCTTGGAAATGTACAGAAGCGGAAGGGAAACCAGGAAAGAGACGAACGAACAACAAAGCGATGTAATTAAAGTGTCCCCAAATACGGGTTTATTTCCTTAGCAATGACAGCAAGGGCTAAGACCAAGCAATACGGTTGGGTTTGACGGATGGGCTTTTAAATTGCGACACATGAGTCTTGATTGTCTTCGTAGCTAGATTGCGTGGACAAAGGGTCTTTTCTAGGGGCTAAAGAGCAATCTTTTTAGATTGACAAACTACAAAAAGTTGTCGCGTTAGTCTGCGCCAAAATTTTGATACCTTTTCTGTCAATCTGTTCCGATCATCAAGTGAACAAAAAGTGATGTTGATGCAAGTGTTGGTTTGTCTGTATTTTTTGGCACCTCAACACCAACAACTTAAGAGTTTGAAGTGGTTTCTGACAAAGTTTCCCATGAAAATTGCAAACACCTTGACTATATGCACTGGTGCATTTGACATCTCACCGTCTTCCATTGTAAAGGTTGAATAATTTTGGAGAGCACCGGCTAGTTGAATTGCGCTGCACCTCAAACAGTGGTGAAGCAACAACAAAGGACCAGACCATTTCACTTCGGCTTGCACTTTATTATTGCGGTTAAAAACGGCGTTCAAACTTGCTTTTTAGTCAAATCAAACTAAATTTTGTTTAGGAACTGAACACTGCCCTTAAAACCTTACACCTTATTCATCTTATTGAGTTAAAGAATGCTGAGAACACCAAGTTAAAGATTTTGTGCGAAATTTAAAATCCACTTGTGCATTTTTGATGGTGTTGAAAGCAGTCTTTCCTCATGTTATTGTCGAATAATTTTGCCTTATTGTTACAAATTGGAATACCTATTTTCCTATCTGGATTGGCTTGAACTTGGATTTTGCGAGGTGCGCAGCAAAGAGGTCATTTGGTAATCGAAGGCTTCGCTGATTCTTCCATTAACGAAAAATACGAAGACAACTGTTGACTTGACATTCCCTTGCAATTCTTTATTTGAAAAACATTTAGTGATTGATACCATACGCATTCTTTTGACCCTAAAATACATTTAAAAACCTGTTTGTGCTAAAGAATAGGACGTGAGTATTGTTAGTGCGGAAGTAAAGTCTAAATCAAGACGGCCTTTCCGATAGCTGCATGACCTCTTCGCACGAGGACGAAGCTATCTGCACCAACGTGAACAGTCAGTTAAAGCGCTCAAAGACAATATGCATCGGTGACAGACTACTTGACTTCAGACAATGAAGCAAGAACGGCAAACGTTAACAGCCCATGTGACGGTTGAGTGTGGGCGGTAAAAATCCACGTGTGATCAAAATCTTGGTAATGCAATGCATTAAGCAGCTGTTGGTACCGAGAATTTCACTGCTCTTCTATCAGTCCTACATTTTGTCACAACTTCAGTTGTGACTACGTAGACGTGAGGACATATTTTAAAAGTGTCTCATCAAACTATTACCGAATTTTTCTTGCGTGGGAAACTTTGAGCACCGTGCAAAGGCAGATTGTAAACAAGAATGGAGAGTGCGAAGCTGTGATAGAATCACTTAACTGCACTAATGGCGGCATGTGTTGTGGCAATGAGACCCCTTCCATAAAGGTCTGTGATGAACAAAATTTTGTCGTAAGCAGAAGAGCAACATCCAAAATCAACATTACAATAGGTACGAGGTGCTCATTAAATCTGACCCGGTCTTGTTTTAAAGTGCCTGACTTATATCAATCTGAGCATTTGAATGCCCAATTTTTATGAGCATTTCAACTTCCCGACCAATTCTTTAAAAACTATTCAACCAGATCAGATTACGTTCGAGACTACAAACCCCTTAGAGCGGCAGACGTCAGATATGTCTCTGTCCATTGTGACGAATTGAATAAGTTCACCTAACCGGTGTCTGACATAAACCGTGGTAATTCACGCAGGCAAATAAACGCTTGTTTTGAAATCCACAGCATTCGAAACACAGCCTCACACACAAATAGCACATACACCGAGAACAAGTGTAGACTGCTCAATTATGCATGTACAGGCTCAGATATTTCACCGTTCGTCGAATGTGCTTGAATTACCCAGCCATCATCACTGTTTCAGGGCACAGTCACATCTATTCGCTTAGTCGATGTGCATGTAAAAATACACATGGCGACGTCGCATTGTAGAATGAATTGCACCGAAATCTGCTTCTTAAATTATTTTTGACTTGTGGTGATCTAATGCTTAATTGAAAGGAAACAATTTAGCAAAATACTCAATGTATTGACTATATCATAGGACCAGCGTCTGTTGGAATGTAATCCACTTTGCTTTGGTTCTCTTGCAACACTCTGGAGGATGTCGAACATGCCCTCTACACTTTCCATCTTTCAGGTGTTGGTTTGATTTCGGAACCATGTTGCTTGTTTGAGTTACTTACTGCCAAAAACTAAAAGAAGGTCAATTCAGAACGTCAGCAGCGCCATAGTTTAAATATTTACAATAAGATTTTAGTTTTAACTTCATATGATTGCCAAATGGACCGCTTAACACTGTTCCATTAAGTTATATGCTGAATCCACTTATCGGTAACGTCTTTTTCGTGGGTGACTGATTTACTGCCTCCAAGTTTCCTTTCCCTGCATGTTACCTTAGTGACAGCGGTTTGTTTTGATCCCACAAGGGCGTACACATTGGATTTTGGCAATCCTCCCAAAATATTCTCCCTGCAAAGTGACCCACCGATTCAAACTTTTGGCATAATGCATCACTGCATGCTCTTTAGGGTCCTACTGTCCTACTTGTGATCTTTGTGTTGCTTCTGACGATGTTTCTGGCTTGTAAATTCCATAGACAACGCTCAGCCGAATAAAATCAGACTGACACGATTCTCGTTCAATGAGTGACTACTTCACCCACTCGGCCTTGTCGCATCATTCGCGCGGCACAGTGCACCTAGGTGGAATTTTTCGAAACAGGAGTAAGTATGGTCGTGCTCAAAAGGGGCAATGTGACCAGCGATGGGATTGTCAGAAAGACGTGTAACGACTGCCTTCATTTAATGGACGATCAAGAGATCCCCTTCATACAGTAATTAGGAATCCTCACTGTAAAAGTGCATTGCTATTCTATTTTGATGGATTCCTTCTATTCAACGATGACGTAAAAATCATCGTTACGCATGATCGGGATCGGATTCATGGTGGAGGGATAATTTTGGAATCCTGCAATAGAGAGATGGAGCGAGAGAGAGAGAGAGGGAGAGGAAAAGTCAAATGTCAGAGGCATGTAAAAAGCGAAATTGACAAAATAATGTCATTTATTTATATTTAATCACAATCAATCAAACTTCTGCTCTGAATGTTAAAACCAGGAAAAAAATGCACGTGGGCTGTTTTGCTGAACCCATCACAAAAATGCCTCAAGAATAGGGCCACAATTTGGCACGCTAACTGTAGAAAGCCACTGTTTTCATCAATGACCTGTCAACCACTGAGAGTGCATTTTGCAAGTCGGGAGGATTCGAAAACAAAGACTCTTAAATACTTCATGCTTTTTTCCGTTTTCTCCTAAAAGGTCGAAAAAAGCAGAAGTAAAGCAGGGCAGCATCAACAGTAGACGCATCAATCAGTCTAAAATGTAAATAATTTAGCTTACTGTGCGTGTGCATTGTGTGGAGGCTACGAGGAGATCAGCGTTATGTCTTGTCGTAGAGGGCATTAATGCCACTTTTTTATTCCACACTGACAAACTTTACACGCATGCCAAATTTCACTGTCTGTCTGCTCTCCTCTGCCTTCCTTCCTCCAATTTTCCTGATTGTTTATCTTAAAAAAGGCCCAGCTGCCTTACAATATGCTCCTTTTGATTGGAGCAAGCAGTCAATTGTTGGAAGGACCGACAACTTCGAACTGGCTGCTGTACGCCACATTTGATTCCGCTTGCTCGGACTTCGAAACTTTCTGGGCTTCTGCAGTATAACAGCATACCAAATGTTCCATCTGTTGTTATCTCCATGGGAAAAAAGACCATCCCGTTTGGTGAACTCCTCTGGCAAATTCGGACATTACCATTACCACTTAAAAAATGTCCGTTATATGAGGATTTGATGCTACTTATTTTAGCTAAGCGATCCAATATTGGGAGAATAAGAAGCACGAATGGTAAACACGACTGTTTGAGTGAATTTGCTTACAAGATAAGCGAAAGCTTTTTGTGTATTTTACTACTAAACTTCAATGGTCTATCTACCCGAATGAGAGTCGCTAAAATTAAGGAAAATTTTATGGTTTACAGATAGTGCGTTGCGTTCCTTGACCAAACAGTTAGCATATTTTTTAATGAATATCTCAGTCCGATTGACCCATTGAATGATGGACAATTATGGAAAGCAAGGTGTCAATATCTTGAAACAATAAGGTTGTGAGAATATTTCAGAAAGTCCACCTGCTTACGTACTGCTTAATATAAAAGGAAAGGAACCAAAGGATAGCTTCACCTCGCTTTTATTTATCACATTTTGATAGGCGAAAATCGTGAAGTCAAGGATGAAAGTAGTCACTATTAGCTGATTAGAATTAAAACCAAGCAAACTAATGTGCATATAATTACTTCTAAATGCCCAGTGCCAACCCAAACAAACGTAAGCCTGCATTCACAATAGGTTAAGCTCTTCTTCCTGTCCATTCTCATTGAAGCGTCCAATTAAGCCAAAATTTTACACCTAAGCCTGCGAGACTTATGTACAAAGCTGTAGTATTCAGGTTTAACTTTGTTTCACAAAATTTCCATTCCTATCATGAACATCTCCGCATATCCAGCCTGATCTTTGGGCACCTTCTTTGCTTAAAATGGATCATAAGCTTGCTTTGTCGTAATAGTGTACCAACGATGTATCATGATGTCGTAGAGCCCGCAGACTCTTCTGGAAACGAATGGACACTAACGAAATACACCAAGGACTGGGGTTAATGATATGGCCTGAGGTCAGCTTGTCCGGTGGAAGTCCGATGGCGGTGCGCGTAACGCACCCGACACCAAAACTAGACGTAAAACAAGTGGTCGAAGCTTTACAGTAACTCTTGAGCTAATTTATGGTTCTAAAGTACATTCAGACATGTTCGATTAGGTAAATTTGAAGTCTATTCCCCTCTTTGCTCTGAATTTTTGGGGTTGATTAGGAAGAACTATGTGCAGGAATGGATAGAACAGCCTCTATCTTACACAAAAACATCTCATTGATCGTCTGCAGCCAAAAGTAAAGAGATTTTGGTATCAACTTCTGTCCATCATTCTAATTTACTGGAACAACAATAGTTAATACGTGTTTTCCATTTAAAATTCTTCTACGCACATTTTTGAAGCAGCGAAGAATATCACGGCCTTTTAAATGAATGATTGGGAGATGAGCTATTCTAATCAGCAAATTACTTAAAAAATATTTAATTCTCTGCAATGAAGAGGTCAGAAACAATTAATTTTAAACACAGATTGTTTCAGGAACACTACTTTTTCTTCTCGTAAGAGTGCTTTTTTCACCTCTAATTCATTGAGGGAAGAGGTTCCGTCTAGGCGTGGTCTACACTGGTTGGCATAAGTGGTTTGATGGGGAAAAAGCTAGCTACTCTCTTCATTCTTTCCTTGTTATCATTAAATCTCAGAGACAATAGATTTAGAAATTATGAGGAATGAAATGGATGTTCGAAATTTCTTCTTCATGGGTGTGACCTTTTATCGTACTCTTTCAATCCGGGTGCATTCCACCCAGACTCCCATTGCATTGAGGTATAAGTCCTGATCACTGAAAATCGTGGAAGGAAAACTCTTTAGAGCCCGACAAAGATCCTAGAGACAAAATTATGGATATTTTGTTCTTAGACTTGCAGACAGGTAAGAAAGCTAATGAAAGTACTCTCACGATCTTCTCATTACACTTTTAGCAAGCCAACAAAACGATACACTTACAAGACAATGTGATTTACCTCCAAAATAATGCACCCAAAAACACATCCGGTCGTGCTTGATAGTATCTTATACGATGAGACCCTGAGTTGTGCTTAAAGGCTTTTCTTCAGGCTCTGCATTATTGGTAGGTGTTTCTAAGACAAAGTTTAGAGGCAACTAATTTGGTTACATTGACATTTCCCTAAGCGGTCTCGGCAACTAGCTGTGCTATTGATAACTCAAGTATCATTGGGAAATAATGAGACGAGTACTCTCAATGTGGTTGATGATTCTCTTCCTACCACACCGTTGAGGTTAATTTAGCATGGACCAGCTAGAGCTCTACACAACCTTTTGTCTCCTTTAAGTACTAGAGAGGAAAGTGTTCTGCATGAAGATTATTTCTTTCCTCAAAAATCTAAAAGGAATAAACTCAATTTTTGGTGATAAATCACCAGAACCAATGCTGCCGCAACTGCGCTGCGACACAAAAAAAGTGTCCGCTTCTCTTTCCCTCTCTCCCTCGCTTTCGTTGCAGCTCATCTCGCCCTTTGTCGGCGAGCTCTGGGCTTAGGGAACAGCGCGGAATGGAGTGGAGTGAGCTGCACGTTTGCTCGTGGTTTTTTCCTCCACTCACAGACTGCCAACGAGCGCGCACGCGCACTCACGTACGCACCTAGGCAGGAACGAAGGCAGGGTTGACAGCCAGACCCCGTCGTTTCTCCCTAGGGAAAAAATTGAGCTCACTCTCCTCTCTACCCCTTAACTCACTTGCACCGCCGTATCTCCCTTGCCTTATCGCTCTGCGCCCTTACACATGCCTACGCATCCCAAAAAGCTAAAACTGATTAGTAAAATCCCAAAATCTCAGAATTTCAAAAAAAAAAAAGATGATTGGAGTCTGCTCTACTGTATTATATTTGTTAATACAAGTGAAATTGGAGATCTGAAGTGTCTCAGTTATGCTATAACGCCTTCTTAGACTAGTTTGAGAGAACTGAAACATAATTTGATCTGTTGTGTGTTCTGCAGTTTTAAAACCTAAAATTAGGGTAAGCTAAAGTTTTGTTTCACCATGTAAAATTGGTATGGGTAAGAGGATCAGGTGGATAAGAGTACGCAAATAATGAGGAACATGGTAAAAGAAAAGTTGATTTAAACAGAGAATTCCTACGGTTTTTATAACTGTGGTCTAGAATCTGGAGACTTTCTGACCCTCTTATCCCGTACCAAACGAAAAACGTACAGAAACTGGATTTGCTTCGATCAGGCGACACCGTGCCATGTCGGAAAGGCGATAAGTCAATGAAACTTTAGTTATGTAAGCGAGTCTTGTTAAAGATTCAAACTTTTATCCGTAAACATTAAAAGTTAGTGGGACTAGCTAGATTGCTTAAGAGCATTTCACGCAAAGAATTAATACTCGAGCCGTCCGGGTAAACTGAAAATCGTACTCCTTTACTTAAGGTTGGGAAGATAGTTGATAGGCTTCCCGTAATGTCTTAGAAGTGGGACGCGTAGGGAGTCTCCAAACAAAAAAGTTTATCAAGCTGTAATTGAGTTAAATTTGTGCTTTACAACCTTTTAATTTGCTTACATATTCAAACATTTGTAGGTTATCAAATTGGACTCACCAGTGATTGTACGATGTCAGACCTGCCATCTATCCGCAATTGTTAACCACCAGTGAACAGACTTGAACTTTTTCAGAAAAAAGAAGTTAACGAATCACGAGAATAAAGTAATAGAAATTCTGATTTAAGCCAACTTTCGTCTTTTGCTTCTTCTAGTGCCTCTTCTTCTGGGTTTTTAAAAATCGTGAACAAACGGGTGGATAGGGTAAAACTTCCGGTGCCCAATGCGCTTTAGAGCAAGATGAAACTTTTTTATCACCTCTAGCGTTCTCATCTGATATGGCAATGAACAAACTACCTTTTTCTTTTCTCTAAAGACAGCTCTACCTTCCGTGGGAAACGCTTCCCTTCCCATTGCGCAGGACTTTTTGAACCTCCGCTATATTAGAAATGCACATTCATATTGTCCTATTTGGATGGGAGAATTGCAGTTTAACATAGCTGCAGTCATTCACAACTGCTTGGGCAGTCTAAAGGCCTACAGTGACGCTGCGTAAAAGATGATGAGGAGAGAAGTCCATGAGAAGAATCAAAGAAGTGAGAAGGCTAGTTTGGAATAATTATTATGTCTTAGTTCACGGATATTTTGTCCGAAACGAGTGCTGACATCGTAAGTTTGTAGCGCATACTTTGGTCTTCTACCTCCATTGATGTCAAATTCCATGCATTTGAAATCGGATAGGGAGGACATGTTGGTCATGGGTGCGAATGTTGATATTTATATAGGGACCAGTGTAATATCCTTCTACTAATTAAATATTTAGATGTTTGCTCACTACAGGTATAACCGTTAAAGCAGTTCCTACTATTAAGAAATAAATATATTCATCACTACTCGATTCTTATTCGAGGCAAAATATTGCCTCTTGAAAGATTAAGCGCATCAATCTCTACGACTCACATAACTATACTCGCCTTCATAACTACGACTATACCTCAAGAGCATACACCTCTTCAATGAACCCGGCAAAATAAAATTTAACTTTTCTGCTCAATGTATTTCTCATCTCACTTTTTTAGAGAAACTCTCAAAAAGAGCAGAGTATTTAACAGTTGTCTACTCCAAGGTCATTCCACCTTCTTCAACCAATCAAAAGCAACTTGAGTCAGGACCATAGGGAGGTCACACAGGCTTCGCATGATGGACAAGAAACAGTCAAGGTCAGATGCTCGCATTACTGTTTGTGGGAGCTATTCTTTTTTTTGAGGATGTCTAACAGGAGTAATTCGCTTATCCTAGAAACAAAGTAGATTCATTTGGTACTTATCTGTTCCATTCTTTCGTTGATACGGCTCCACCACTATCGAAAACGGAGTGGCTCAGTGTAATAGAATTAATGGCTGGATTAATGTCATTTTATTTATGAGTATACGCTTCCTCTCGAGTATGAACGATCCTAAACCTTTAGATACCAGAGGCTTTGGAGATTAGAAAATTTGAGTTCGTTTACGGGCTTGATGATTGGTACAATTCTACAACCAGTGTCCTAAGTACTACGCCTTTTTATCCTTTACTTGCACTATGTCCATTATGAGCAAATTTCGGGACCGATATGGAGAGTTAAATACTTCTATCTGGAGCATATGCACTAATGTCCTTCATTAGTAAGACTTAAAGCTTTCCGTTCACTCATTGTGAATAGGCGAAAAACTCATGATCAACACGGTGACACTTAGTGATGCTAGGGAAGGTTCAGTTAAATGTACACCTCCTGTTTACTTGCATGCAAATTCGTAGTGTAGGTGTGAGTAAGGAGTTTTTTGTGATTGAAGTCATTGCTATGGTTCTCATAGTACTTCATTTGTTGCGAAATTGCTCGCTAATTCGAATAGTAATATCACATGCACAATCTCACGGTTATTTCTGCTTTGCATAAAATTTGTCCTTAAGCATTTCGAAGGTGTGGTAGGGGCGCTTAATAAGTAGTAGTGACTTAAACCCTAGCACAGAGATGCAGTCCCTAATCTTCAAGGCTGCGATCTTCAGCCATCATCAGTAACAAAAGAAATGCAGTCGTGAAATTGCATCACTAAAATCCTGTAATGCGGATAATTAATTTTTAACAACTGCAATAATTGGAAGGAAAGAGTTGCTGCGCAGTAAGTGGAAGCCCAAATAGAATGGTTGTGGCCAGAACAGACATCAATGCTTCAAGCCTCATAAAGTGAGAGCTCATAATTTTGATGATACCACAACTGTGCATTTAGCACTTCACTATTTAAATCACAAGTGTCGAAGGACATTTTGCTCTTACAGCACTAGGCTTACTGTGGGCAGCTCCATAAAAGTGAGGCAGAACCATTCACCACTACGGGAAGATGAGGAGAGCAGATAAGCTTCTCCTCCTAGGGAGCAAACTTACTCGCCATAAGGAGTCGTTTGTGATAATAATGGGTCATTATAGAGAAGAAAGCAAGGAGACGAGAATTGTGGTAGAAAACTTCTATCTTAATGCAATTTTTGAATCCTTTTTAAAGTGTCCAACCAAAAAACAGCATCTTTCCGTGCTTTTGTGTAAGCATCCATTCCCATGCAAGGAACACTGAAAAGTTGTCAAACTTAAGAGGGGCAAAGACGACCAATTTGTTGCCAAATTTTCATAAGTCTATTACAAGGCCCGAATGACAGCAAAACCGACACTAGGCTTGTGTACAATCCGCAGTGACTACTTACATGGCCAAGGCTATTAATGCAGCAAGTGAATCATTTTTAGCGACACTTTTACAAACACTTGTTTCGAGCTAATAGTACTACTGAATAGGCTGGGCCTCTCCCACAATTTGCCATCTCATGGATAGTCGAAGTAGAAAATTTACAGCATTAACAAGACACTGGATCATTGATGAGGCAAACTCGTACCACCAAATGTCTGCCTGCCACGAGTAGCTGCGTGTCGAAATTGGCTCTTGTGTTAACAGTAAGTCGACTATCACAAGACGGAAACTTCTTAAGGCTCAATTGAACTGAACGGCTTAAGCTGTTACTCGGTATCGTTAAAATGCCAGTCTATTAAATGCCAACACGAAATTATACATTTTATGCATAGCTGTAACATTTTCATACCCATACAGTCCTTTCCTTCACTTTACTTTCCGATGCTTGGAGCCACATATTTCCACTAGAGTGGCCTTTGCGTTCCATCTTTATGGACAAATAAATCAATTGCATTGGAGTTAGATTTCAATTTGTCTCTTCCTCCATTTTTTTAGGTTATAACTTAAAATCGGTCATACGATTTTTTTAGACAACCGTGACCATCAAGGGTCATCTAGGCGCGTCTTATATTTCGATGAATCAAGGCAACTCATGGAGAGATAGCAACAGTCCCAAATTTTCCAACTCCTAGGCAATACGAAAAAACACTTCGAGAAGTAGTAGCACTCTCATTGTATTATCATCTCCCTCTCATCAACAGAAGCGGCGGACGCAAAGGAAAGTTAATACGGCTTGGCATTAACGTGTTGTAGACGATATCTTGAAAAGTCATTAGTACCGAAAGGTCAGTGAATTAGGGGGTGGAGGATTGGGTACAGGAAGTGAAAAGGGGGAAATGTAAAGCTAAAGGAAAGGGGAGACGATGCATTGGCCTGGAACATTCAAAAGTGAAATTGTTTATACAAATAAAATGCTAATTAATTTCAAAAGGTTTATTACAATCCAAAGGTCCTCCTTGCACGCCTGATGGTCAGATCGATGGGACCACGTGGAAGGCACTCCTTCCTTCCGTGTTGATTTGGCAGTTGGTAAACAAGACATTTAGAGATTTAGTTACAAGCATGTTAAGTAAAGTTGCATGCAAGTTAAGAATGTCATGGATCCTCACTCACACTGCGTATCTTTTAAAAAAGCAGCACTTTTGACATGCTAATCCACTTTGTCCTAACCCTTCTTAGGGAAGAAGAGAATTATCGTTCACAGGAATGATTGATTTGACTTGAGCCTGCCTTTGGCCTGCAGGCTGAGAAGGCAGATGGGAGAGAGTTGCATAAAAATTCACACGGTTTTGACGTCCCTAAGGAGAAAAAATAGCGAAGCGGTCTATCAAGGTGTCAGGTGCATGCATTTTACATGCCGGTGTCTGGTCAAATATACATTTTCACCTTATTCACTGGGGAGCCTGAGCCCTTTTGGCTGAAATGGGTTGGAAACACTCTTTCTAATTATTCAATTTAAACTGCGAGTTTCAGTATATTTAAACAATGATGTAAAAAACGAACATAGTCGATATTCGCCTATGATTGCTAGAGCATTCATGCTCCAAAAAGAATGAGTAGATGGGTGAAAGAATGCGCCAAGATGGATGCATTCCATCAAAGCTGACAGGATCTATTGCAACTATAAAGATTGGATCCACAGCGGCGTTATTGTTTAACTAAACCAGGCTTTCTACTTTAAACCGATCAAATAAGAAACACACTGTAATGCGGTCTTGACTAAGTGTTTTGATCCTTTTTTCACAAGAACCTTCGATCCACCACAATGCGAGGTCGGTTCCAAAGGTGAATTTTAAAAACATGATTTGATAGTTCCCGACACGATCCATGCCCAAATGAGTCATCCAGTGGAACGGAAAAAAAACGGACTTTCATGGATCCCGCCACCTTAAGATGAGCGTGTGATAGTGTCGAACTTTGCATTATGCTTAAGTTATGCCTCGTTCAGCTTGAGATCGGCTATGTACGCTCCATTTACCTAATTTTTAAAGCGCTTTCTGGAACATTGTGGATTGCCCGAATTTTAGATACATTAGGGAATTTGGAGGGAAATTAATTATTAAAAACCTTTAGTGGGTCAAACTTGACGAAAATTTGTGCTGGTTGCCAACGCTGCACCACCTTGATTGTTTAATGGCGCTTTTTGTTCTCAAAATTTCAGGATTAAAAATGGCGTGAAAATACAAGTTTTCCATATCACCTCTTATGCATTAAAATCTCCTGACTTTAAAATCCTTCTCCGAGCTTTTCGCAAATATTTAAACCTCAAGTGCTAATCAACAAAATTATTACAGGGCCGTCGAAACTTCCAAAGCGTTAACACATTTTATTTTAATTTGAATTATTTAAGTTAGAAACTAGACTTGCTGCCTTATCATAAGTCAGGTTGATTATTTTAAAACTAGCTGATCCTACTATGTCTCTGCCCCCACTAGAGGTGATTTACGTTTCAAATGAAGACGGGGAGATGGACAGAGTGAAAGCAAGGGAGCAAGAGTGACAAATCAACACGCACATGCTGGTTGATTGTTAAGGGACTAAATTAAGACGCCCTCTAATTGAATCTGTGTTTCTTCTGTCCTTATACCCGTCCGTGCGCATGGGTTTGTGTGCGTGTGTGTGAACAGTATGAACACACAATCTTGATAAGCCATGGCGCCAGTCGAATTTTCACGTTGCTTATTTTAAATTAGCGCCACTTAACGACTCAGTTTTAGCACTCGGGTGTGAGCGCATCTCGTCACTTTGTCACTCTTCAGCTATTGATCTTATAGACCGCCCTATTAACCAGTTAAATATGTGACAAGTAGTCCATTTCATTTAAATACTAAAAGTATGAAGTGGCTATTAATTTGTGGTTAAGCATTTGGTTGTTTGGAAAGTTGAGTTTTACAACAAAGTCAAGGTCTATGGAGAGTTACGATTTGTCACCTCTTTGGCGCCCTCGGTCATCAAATTTGTCCAATCTGTTATCGTACACTAATAAATTTGACCAGCTCGTTGTTTAAGCATCGCCTCTATTTTGAAGAGCTTATTTTTTGCCAAACATTTTATCAACTTCTGACCAGAATTTTTCACACACGTGATTATAATGAACTATGATTAGTTGCGCTTAAAGTGTGTACTAAAAAGCATGTTGTCATGACGGTGTATTTTTTGCCTTAGTTTTGAGGCGGATGCAATTTGCAGGATGTTGTTAAGGGTGCAGAGTCACTATATTTTGACACTCTGGCTGTACTTGTGGTATGTCGCATTTTGGACACATGACAAGGTTCATTGTTCTCCAACAAGGGACAGTAGTGCACCCAGAGATGTAAGCTAATGCCTTAAATATGCGACGAGTGAGCAGCTCAAATAGTGAAGTACTAGTGGGTGTAAGGTTTGTAGTCCTGTGCGCAAGAATTCATCTACCCAAAGAAAACTAAGATTGAGTCAGAAGTTTAGACCGTAGTTTAGTTATTCCTCACTGTTTCCGCTAAAAGTCTGTTAGTGTTAGCAACTAATGTGTTTCTCCCTTGCGGTCGACTTATGGTCCACTTTCTTCTACCCAACCCTTATTGGCATCAGCACTGTACTAGATTCCTTGACTTGCGTGCAGTGAGTTTAAGCATAAAGATGGAAGTCACCAATTTAAATGGGTTTATGCGACATTTGATGAACACATGGGTCGAATGTAACTTTGCCATGCTTGCAATGAACTATTCCATTAAAAGATCCATGTCTAACCTTTGAGAAGAATAGCCACCACTTCTTGCTGAAGCCAGTGCTTTGTTTATTTGCTTGCAGAATTAAAAGCGCATTCAAAATTTGCCTTTTCTTTTAGCTATTATCCTTTTGTTGCATTAATGCCACCGACCTCGTCAGTCAGAAGAAATGGTTATACAAACAGTACATAATTATTTCCTTTTGAATGGTAAGAAGAGGGGGAGTTGCTTCAGTTGCAAGCTTCTTCCTTAGCTCTTTAATCCTATTAATCTACCATCCTCTAGGTGTAAGTAGCTAGTAATAGTCAAATCGTCTGACATCGCCTCCATGACTGGCAATAATGAGGCCTCATAAAAGGTGAAAGGAGGTAGTAAGAACCAGACTATACCTAATGTTAATGTCAGTCGTGTGTACCATAACCTTGTTAACACAGATTTTACACTCTAACTGGATCAAAAACAAACATTTTTGAGTACATCGCCAAATAATTCCAGAACAGACATGGCAGAATTTTATCCGAATGTAGTAAGAAGTAGGTCTTAATTGCAAAATCGAGAGGACAAAATTTTTGGCATGTTGAGTCCCAGGAAGGCCACATTGCATTGTTTTGCCTTTGCCCTCATCAACGCTTCAATCTGACATTCAGTGAAGAAGACTACTGTGCTTCCAAGGGTTACAAAACTTGCATTCTAACTTCCTTATCAAAGCAAATTGTGAGAACTCTGATGTCCTGCATCCGGTGGAGCTCTTTTGGCATAGGAGAGATCAAAGATAGCTTTAGATCAGCCTTACCCAGTCGTTCTGCGAAAACGGCTTTTCTTTTATTTTGAAAAATTTTGTTGTTCATTTCATCTCTTGCATATAAAGTGGGCAGCTTACAAAAGAGAAGTGTCCGACATTGCAGGTTTTGATGGTTAGTATTTTCGGTAAAATAAAAGTACAGCGACAATACTAGCAATGTGTATTATAAAGCATTTGCATCATGCTTTTAAAAAGCTTTCCTTTCGAGCAAAACTTGGTTTAATAAAATTCGGCCTCAAACGGAGTATGGTAAAGCTTTGAAATTCTCATCTACTACAGCACCACACTACTTGAATTTTTCCATCCAACTTCATACATCTTCGAATTATAATTGGAAGTTGTGTATGTAAGTTTGTCACATCGTTTGACAAAACTTGATAAACCTGATCTCCTACTACTATTCTTACACGAAAAATATGGTGTGGTACGATGTTATTTAAAGTCGTGCGCGAGGAATGTGTTGACGTCCTATGCGCTGAGTTCCACTGTCCCTCTCCGCCCCTAATGAGAGGCCTCTGCCTTAGAGAAGACGTTTTTCGAAGCAGCGAAAGGTTGTTGGGAGGTAGAACCGATCATGTAACCTTAACAATATCCGTGCATTTTATGAGATTAATAAAATATTCTTTCCGCTTTATGGGAGGTGAGTTCAAACAAATGTTTACTACATAGCTAAACAGATGATGCGGTTGACATGACTGGTAAGCACTACTAATACTTTGGTAATGTTTGACGCGTTTATGTTGCTATTCTTTATCATGCACAAGCCTATTATAACTTAAACCTTATTTGTTGCGTGAAAAAAGAGTTATAAAGATTTTTGCTTGGTCATATTCAGAGTAAGTTCATGCCACTTTCCGTGCTTTGTACTGGATAAATATTTTTCTTAAGAATAATTTGCGACTCAACCACATTGTCTTTAATACGTAATTAATTAAGTAGAATTAACTACTGAATTTGCTATACTTTAATCGAGAACTATTTGACGTTGGACAAGCTGTCCTCCAGGGGCACAGGTCTCAGAGGATAAGCATCCAACGATTGTTGATGATAACAGCACCCGGCACTATGTCCAGCTCCATTTCCCTCGCTTTCCATTTGTGCGATCACATTTAAGCCTGCGGATTTCTACCTTAGCTGCGTTACTGTGCGAACACCATTATCTCATACACTTCAGGGGGTCCTTGTAAAGTTCAATGCAGGGTGCAGGTTCTCGAAACTTCTTCGAAACTTCAAGAATTCGTAAAGTTTAAGCCGTTTATGTACATTTTTGGCTAAAAAAATGGATTCGGGACTAATGGCATGGTCCACAGCCCGGTCAATCCTGGGAAAGCAACATATTTACGAAACCAGTTAAACAAACAACATTGCACAACACAATGCACTTGAAGGAGGTTCCATGACAGGTGTTCGTAAATAATAATTTAAAGGTATGTTAAGTGTCAAGTAAGCGAATGTGGATGGATCGACGCATGATGTTCGAGGCGGTACTTTGTCTCAACCGCAGGAAACTACAAATCATCTTAGGCGACAGCACACGGTTTTGAGTAGTAACGATAGAAAGTCACTCGACGGCGTCTAGATTAGGCGGAGATAGTCGTGTGACGAGAGAGCGAGTAAAATCTGTTTACGAACCACTCATATGATTGGTAAGGTAATGCAAAAGATCGACTTCCATTCACTAAGTTTCATTATTTGGCTGCTTAAATGGTAATGCAACTCAGAGCAACCACTGTTCCCGTGGAGCCAGCCATATCGAAGTGAAGACTACCATGTTGAATTAAATCGGCTGCATCCGAGACCTCGTATTCATTTAAAACTTCCGGAGGGCTAAATTGTCTTCCTTTGTTTGGTAAAGGGCTAAAACAAGACACCCTTCAAATATCGTAATGTTTTACTCTGCAAGACTTGGAAAAGAAGAATGCACCAGCACCGCAATTTTACTAAAATCTTCAGTTTTTAATTACTTACTCCATTAGCACTAACACGATTTTATTATAAGGGAAAAACCAAAAGTTGAAAGGAAATAAGTGAGATCCAGACGGTGTTGAATGGCTGATAAGGGCAAATTCTGGGTGAGAGCGCAGATGAGAGAAAGCTTGTGCTTAAAAGGAGATTCCTGAACCAGAGACTGGGGCTGACGGTAAGTGGTTTAATAAATGAGTCCTTGACGTAGCTCCACCCGTTCATTTCACATTTAAGTGCCTATTCAACCACCTAATCATCCAAACAGTGATAAGTCGGTGAATTTTCACTAGGCTGCCTAGCCTGTGGAAAGTGGTGTTAAGCAGAAATTATGCGCACCTGTCAATTTCCTGCTTAAGCATACTTATTTGAGAAATTTATGTCCATTGAATAGACTCAGAATTTGCGTAGGTTTGATTCAAGTTTCCCTAAAAAGAAAATATATGGTCCTGATCCCCATCTTTCACGATAGTTTTTTGTCCCTCGGTCTAGAACCAAGAAAAAGTTAATCTTCGTCTTTGGAGAGGTGATTTGTCCATTTATCTATTCATCGCATCAAGACTTTAATTTCATCATTGAGTGGTTCACAATCGGCAAAATTCCAGATTCTCAGAGGCAATACATTAGGTGGACAGCTTTGGATTATATCTCACATAAGTACACTAAAACTGAAGGAAGGAAGGAATAAAAATACACTTTCAATGTGCCTTCTGCGAAAGAAAATTACTAATTTGAACTTTTTGTATAAAATCCTGCAGAAATGAGGGCCACCCACTGATTCTGCCGAGGTGATTAGGCGAAGGTGGATGAGAAAGCGGAGGATGTTGGAAATAACAGTAAATTTTTGGTAAGATTTTCACTCATGCGACTATTAACCATTTCCGCTTCGTTTCAGAGCAAAAGTGAACGGTGAAACTCCCTAAAATTTCCAAAGTTATGGTTTAATAAAACTCTCGTTTGTCATCAAGTCGGATGTAAATCCACTTTGTCGATTACTCTCGATAGGTTTATACAAATTAAGCCAATTTTTTGGGAACTTTATGTAGCTTTTGTTTGAGGACATTTAAAATTTCAAAATTAAATAACCTGTTTTTGCTACTTTTCGACAGTTAAGTGGGATTAAACACTGTTAATCTCATCTTTAGACTGCTGCTTTTGTACAAACCCAAATTCAAAAAAGATTCTTATTTAAAAAAACCACTGAGCCTTGGCCGTTAATTGAAAGAAGAATAAATTTGAAGGAACCGCAACACTTGCGTTGACCACGAGGCCCACCGGCATGGCTGAGAGGCCGAGTCGACCAATGGAGGTGCAAGGGAGCCGTAGGCGGCTAATCAGTAAAACTGAGGTTAATCAACTACTTGGGTACTAAATCGTCGGTTGATCCTCCAAAACTGTGCTAATTAGACTATTGTTTTCTGACGGCTAATGTTTAACAGACACACAGGGCAAGGCCGTCATTTCAATGATTCGCCTCAATAATAAGGTTAAGAGAACTCTTAGTAGAATGCTACTTCCCTTTACGACATAGTAACACCACTCTCTGTTTTAATTGCGCCACAAACGGCAAAAATGTTGAGAGATTGAGACGTCCTTTTGGGGCGATATTTGTTTTTGTGGATTTTGTGCCTCCAAGCCAATTTACGTACCTGCCTACTGCAGTGGATCAATTAGACAAAACCTGCATAATTCATGCCATCTCCCTCTCCATTTGCATGGAGGCGGTCTCGCATGACTTTTTTATAAGGCCCATCAGCCAATTACTAGGCAGCCCTATGTAATATTTCCTTCATATTTTAAGTTACTTTATTAAGACTTTTTCCGTGATTTCCGCAATGCTTACATTGCAGTCTGGTATTTGTGGTGCAAGGACGTGAACGATGTATTTGTCGGTCAATCGCATATGGATGGATGTGAGAATGCAATGGTCAGATGCAATACAACTCGCATCCTTATGTAGACTGCCTAACTCTTGTGTAAGTGCTCGACTTTTATCGGTTAAAGAAAATGGAGTGTTGAATTTATTGTTATCAAGTTATAAAAATTCACAAAGTTGAGTAATTTTGGGTGGGATTTTGAACCAAATCAGGTGCAATCGCACGATCATCAAGTGTCAAAATGTCACTAAGCGTCCTTCTTCACTAGTCGAATGCTTCCTTTGACGATAATTTTCCTTTGCAGTGTGCAGTCGAATCGTATTAACTTAGCGGCAGCCTTTATTAGCAGCACATGAGCGATTTTAAAGCGGCACTGTGCCCTTACAGCAATGACTACTTCAGAGCGGAATATCAGCGACCCAATTGGGTTCTCCGCCATTTGAAGGTTGAGTTGGAGGCAAACATTTCAGAGTTCTGCAAGTTGCCATTGAGCATAAGGGAGGAACAAATAAAGATGTCCTTCCAAGAAACTTTAAGGTAAACAAAACTTATTTCAACGAGAATCTGAGAAAAAAATTATTTGCGTTAGGAAGCGACGTCCTTTGAAAGTGCTTGTGCCATTTTGATATTCAGTAAGGGTAAATTATTCAAAGAACAAAGTATAAAAGCGGTAATAATTACCTCCGAATGTCCTAAAAATTAGTAATTAATTTTGTTTCTGAAGGCGATTTTTGGGTACCAACATTTGAGTCCACAGAAATTGAGAGAAGATGTCATGTCCGAGGAAGGAGCTAAAAACAAAAGTAAAATGTAAAAACTCTGAGCATAACCTTAAAATAAAAAATTAATCTTAAAAATTTCCTCAACGCAATTTAACAAGGCTTGTCGATGGACAATTAGTTAGCAAAATTTCCAAAACGAGCACTCACTCGGGCGTCATTGCAAAGGCGATTGCAAAGGGACTTACAGGCGTTTGTAAACAGCCTAGAATGAAGCATACTAAGACTCCTTTCTTAACAAAAGTAGAGCGAATGATTGGATACCTTTCGAATAAGCTTAGCATGATTTAGAATAACGACTGCTAATGCCCGTATTGTATGAGATCCGCAGACACGATCAGGAGGCTTGTGACCCAATGGAGGTACAACTGTAGAACCGAAAATACTGCTGACACTCAATAAAGGATTCTATAAGGAAGTATTAGCGTCTCAGAACTCCCCTTTATAGTTAACGGCGCTCAACCCTGTAAATGTGCCCTGCCGACTATCATGGTGATGCCGATGCAATTATAAAGGGGACACGAAGTCAGTTAGCTAAAGCCCCCTTTAACCAAGACGGTGTTTGATTCTGTTGTCACTAATTGAGCTCGCCTTAAAACTGGATCTTAGATTACGTCCTGCTTGTAAAGTGCAACAGGGAATGAGGAATAAGTAGAAAACTTGTTGTAGGAACACTGATTCAAAAGCAAACGATAGGTTACCTTCGTCGCAATTGTATTTATTCAAATGATAGGGAGGTGGAGTTTCAGATATTTTATAGTTTTCACAAAACACTCTTTAATCTCGATGTTGGAGATCTTTAATGGCTCTAAACTACACAACGCAGCATTCTCAATCCCATTAAAGCTGTAAGCTTGTGTGGTTTCCTTTTACGATCAAATCGGTTTTTTTCATCATTGATTGATATCCCCGAAGACTTCCTTAAAGACCGAAAAGTAATAATTATTGGGTTGATATTACCTTCAACGTAGACTTAGGGTGGAGTGTGCTAACATGGACTAGCAGATTATAAAAAAAAACTAAGTTCGAAGTACCTGTCAACCCAAACAAATAATTGTAGGAGTAATTTAGGCATTGCGCAACGAGTCTCTTTTGTCAAATTCTGCTGACAGTATTCAACCAGCTTTAAACTCCTGATAACTTGGGAATAAGACCAGTCACTCCTTCAAGAGAGTTTTAAAAACTCTGCATAGGAAAAAGAGGATAGTTAACTTTCTTGAAGTGGCGGTTGTCCGAACAATTAAATTGTGTTTATGATGTCTCTCGTCAAGACCGCGTCTGTCGTAAATCACAAAGGTCTCAAAGTGTAAAGCAGACCTAGTTGGGACGGGAAAACAGAGAAAAAAGGGACGAGATGCAAAGCACGAGATTGCTTGTACACTACACCTCTTCTCTACTTAGGCGGCATTGCCATTTTTTATCATTTGCTTGCCGCTAAAAGCCGCTAACTTAAGGTGGTCAGTGGCTTTTCAGCGGCGTAATGACTCAATGGTTTTCTCTTTCCCTGTAGCAAAAATGACTGACTCTCTGTGTGGGGAAACACTACATCATCCTCTACTCTGCCTCTACCTGCAGACTCAGTTTTGGCGACTTCTGTGTCTGTGCAGGCGGTTCGTCACAATTGATGCAAGCTTCGACGCACTGTCTGGGTAAGTTGGACAGATTTGGTCCCGCAGAAGTCGGTATAAAAATTAAAATTAAGAAGTTTCATGAAAAAGAATTGGAACTGTCACTGTGGTTGTCATTTTCTTGTTAGCATATCACTGAAGGCTTTTTTACTATAGTTTTTTAAAAATGCTCACGACGATTCACCGAATGACCATTAGCCGTCATTGCCACGACCATTATTGTCAACTTTTCATATATGAAGCTGCATGACACCCAAAATTTGATATCAATGACGAAAAGAGGCACATTGTTAAAATGGAAACACTGATAGGAGGAAATAACAGCTAAGGTGTCTGTACTGTAGTAAATGATTTACCATCACGGCTTTGGGGAAAAAATTGATGCAGGAATCTTAAAGTATTTACAAGGAAAACGCAAAACGTAAGCTTGCTCTAAGCATTAGAACAAAAGAAATTCCTTTGAAGTTAAGGTAAGGTCTTTAGTTCGACAAAAGCCCACCCATTTGATCGTACGATGGTCCATGAAATAGCCAAGTATCTCCAAATGGCGAAAGCAAGCTTACTGTTATGCCATTTAACTTAAACCCACCAACAGTTCAATACCCCTCACGTAGGATCACTTCTTTACGTAAGAGGCAGAAAATCTAGCAATAATCACTTTGTCACGAGATGGCGACCCTACAATTAAAAAAGTCAGATGTTCTCACCTTTTGTCTTACCAGCAGCTTATAATTGTAACAATGTGGGTCCCTAATAGTGGGAAGTTTTGGAAGATTAGGAGGACGTTTTTCGTTTCTGCTATTATCGAGCCCACTGTGTTTAAACAAGAGAATGCCCTTTTTCTTTTCGGTATTTTAAATTTCATTGGGATCATGAATGCATAGATTTGTTTCTTGGTAAGAAGTACATACTAAGTAATTCCAACCGGCCGCCGAAATGCATCTCACGGTATGCCCTGTGTCGTGGGAATGGAGAAACACGCTAGAATTGTGAAAATGGTGTAAGTTCGGTTGAGCTCTCGATTAACGGCGCATGGAATGCGAAAGTTTACTCTCACCACGGCAGTGTCTGTGCAACAAATGATGGGCAAGGCAAGAAGGCGGATCCCACTGGTACCAGCGCAAGTGGAAGACGTGAAGAACAAAATGGCAAGCCCGCAACCTATCATATGACCCACATATTTCACATAAAATAAAACTCTACTCGATGAACTTGCACCACGGCTTTCTTCTCCTCGTTATGATAGATGCCAGCCAATTAATTTTGTTCCATTTTGAGGGCTGCTCATGCATTTTTACCATTGACTTTCCTTCATCGTCATTCGCCACAACTTACAGGACGAGAAGTTGATCCAACTGTTTATTCCTAGTTCCCCTTGCCCGCCCATTTCCTCATCCATCTATCCGTCTAACCACGACTAAGTTATTACCTGAAGTGGTGCATTATCGTTTTTTACTTGCGACTGCCAAGTAGACTCTAAAAGTTATCTAATAAATTAGACCTCCAAAAGCCCTAAAATTCACACCTAAATTGGTGAGGCGAGAATCACTCAAGAGCAACGGATGGAATGGCAATTTATGGCGAAAATCGCACCTAAATCATAAGTTCCTACCGATCAACACATTTTACTGATATAAACTCAAGCGGGGCCCATAAGAACTTGATACTCGACGCTAGTTAAAACAATTAAAGTCAACATATTTGTCTGTAGCGTAGACACAATTAAGAAGTTATGATTTCAAGCAACGTATAGTCGAATGGACAAATAGGGAGGGTTTTAGAAGGCATTCACCGTTAGGATTTAAAACTCATAAAAAGGGAAGAAAGCAACAGCTTGTCAGTAAACGTTACCAACGAGAGGTTGGGCATAAACCTGTCAAATGGAAAATGACTAATGGAAAGACCCTTCGACATTAAGTGCGCATGCTTGTTCCTCTTAAAACGAAGTTTCCTTTCTTCTAACTTAGTTGTTAATGGGTCTGCTGACGTATCAAAGCTTTTATTGATATTTCGTTCAAAATTATTAAAGAATGTTCTTGTGAATGGGCTTCCTCAGCATCCGACCCATGGCTTCCCTTTTATAAGGGACTTTGAGCATAAGACAAGCACACTGCCAACAATTCGTTTAAATTGGAGGGGTCATAATGCTTTGGGCTGAATGCATTCTCGCCTCTATTAATGTGAGGTCCTGACCGTGACTGTTTTCACTTATGGGAGCCTAGTATCTACAGTTAAAGGTAGAGGAAGGGAAAGGCAAGTGTTATTAAAATTCACGACTATTGTAATTCAAAGTACTAAACTAAAAATGCGAGTTAGGGGACCATTGTGCAGCTACCAGTCAGTAAACCAGAGTTTGCTGAAGGGCTGACTTTTTGAACACGGTTAACTGCCAACAGTTCGCATCATTTACAACAACCAGCCTTCTTTGTGTGTTCTGACCGTAATAACAGTCTTGTAAAGCCTACAATGCATTCTTGATGAACATAGAGAGCACCACTATGGATTATTTTTTCATCTGGAACTTCGGCCGATTTCAATTAAGTCATTCTTGATTGCAGTGTATGAAAAACCCTCAAAGCCTCCAACAATGCTAATGCAGTTTGGGTGACAGCCTTTGAATCGCAGCCTTAAATGGAGGTTCTTATTTTAAGACCGTTCCTACATGAATCTGCATTTCATGAACTGCTTTCCCAGCTCCACCTGATACTTTCACGAATTTCAGTAGAAGAACGAACCTACTAAGTTGAGTACTGGCTGTTGCTCAGCAACTGGTATCGCTGTTCCAAATAGGCAAATGTTATCTTCGACCCAGAAGATCCTCTCACATCGATTGACCTTTAATGAAATCCGCAGTAGTCAAAAATTGGTACTATATTTTCCTCACTGAAAAATAAGCCAACAGCGATTCGTCAGAGCAGCCCATTTGGGAAGAAAAAAGACTTGTTTGTGTGTGCCTCAGCGAGAGAAAGAGAAAAAACGCTTCTGCATGAGTGCGTCACCTCTCTCTCTCTCTCCCTCTCTGTCCGCTACCAGTTTTTCTCACCACCGCCGCTACAAATTCTGTTGTTGTCATTGTGGCACCCTCTCCTCTGTTTATCGCCACGTGGTGACCCACCCGTCGAGTCATCACTGTCTAGACGCGTAGTGGGGCATTACCTCTGTCTGAAGCCCTTGTGGTCTGAGTGCAATCGGCTTGTTTTTAACTCCGTCCGTCCTGCCCACCTGATTGCCCCACCGACCCCGCTTTTGACCATCCCACGACTACCAACACCCATCCTGGAGCACACGAATGCGATGAGAAGCACGTCCTGTTTGCGGAATAAGATTGTGGGATCGCAAATTAAAGTAGACTCCAAGATGCTAATTTTACGTTGGTCTGTTATCCACTTAAAATACTTATACAATGCCAAAATATGAGCGCTATAGCTAACGTCCAGTAAATTCCTTTGTCCTTGATTGATAACCTGTGGCTTATGATTAATGTGTAGCCATGAAGGAGAGTGAAAGCAAATAAAACTACGATAAGTATTTTTGCTCTAACGCATGCAATTTGCCACCTTTGCAAAACGCTAAATAGCCCAAAGTATTTGCTCCGGCTAAGTCCCATTTAAGCTGTAGGACTCGTGTCTTCCCTAGTCGGAAAAGGGATCCTTTTTACAAAGGTTTAGCTGTGGCTCAATGCTTTCCTTTAAAAGGTTAGCACCACTTGTTTGTGGTTAAATCAAATGAGATGGAAAGGGTATCACCTTACCGCAGTAAATGAGGCGAATCCGCCTTTATCTACACGATTAGTCAGAGCACTGAGTAGCCTCGGCAGAATTCTGCAAATCGACTGGAAAGCGCAGCAAAACAGGTGTCAGAGGGAATTTCCTGTCATTTCAGCGCAACAATTTTTCCTTGATCTGCACATCTGCCATTTTAATGCAAGATCAGTCTATACCTTTATTAAAACTAACAGCTTAAGGTAGGCTGCACTGCCAAACACAACGTTCTCGAGCATTTGGATTTCTTGCCCTAAAATTGTTCATACACGAGTTCTTAACAAGGGTGACTAGATTTATGATTAGCATTACTCAAATAACTCCAATCATTTTTGCACGAAATGCTTCGCAGTAGTGATAAACTCAATCCTGCCATCTGGCAGTTCCAGAAATTTAGCAAAGTAATATTCCCACTCATTCTTTGCTTACATACTTTCATTTGCTGGCGTGCCTGTTATACTTTACTGGTATATCTTCAAGAAAATCCAACTTTTCCCTTTGGCCTGAGTTAAAACCTTTTCATATGAAATACTTTTCATTCTACATGGACCTATTAGTTTGGAATCGGCTCCACAGTGTGGTTGATGCATCAGAAACTTAAAATTATGCAAATACTAAAAGGTAGCTCCACTGACGCAAAGCTCTGTAGAGCTCTGAGGTGCTCAGGAGAGCAATGAAAGGATAGCTCTTCTTAAATGGAATGCGCATTGTCGTCGATGCCGCTTAAAGACCAGTCTTTCTGATGCAAATACAAAACTGGCGACACTAATGGCCAGGCACTTAAACGAAGAGCTCAACAGGATACCAAAGGACTACAAAGGGCTGTCAAAAGTCTGCTTTCTGCCTTGAACTAACTGCTGAACTAACTTTTAGGCTCGTGTTATTTAAATTAATTTTTTTTTAACTTTGCGGTCAAAAACACTCTCCATAGGTAAGGTGGGAAATCTGCTTCGAGGTTTACATTTAAGCATTTCATTAAAAAACAAAAATCAGGGGTATGGAAACTCAGGATTCCAAAAGTTTGGAGAGAGTCACCAAAATTCCCTTTTAGATCTTAAGCACAAAATACGCAGTATGGTCACGAGTCACCTCCAACATAGCAAATCGAATGCAACGCCAGATTCTCACATAACTTTCAGCATGTAAATGCCTCTTGGTGATTGGCGAATCTTCATTGCTTTACCCTACCTCGGTGAAGGATTTTCTGTTACGTTACAATGCCTCTTGATGCAATCTACTTCTGTGAGGCAACTTGTGTACAGAGTGAGATAATACAGCACTCGGAGACTTCCCTGAAGGCAATTGGCGTTGTAAGGCCTGAGCAAAATGCGTACCAGTGTCACAATTCTAAGGTTGTGTCAATGGAGTTTTTAGGCGCCACATTAGCGAAACCCAGGTACACAACCGGCTTTATTTTGCAAAGCCAAATGCTCGCAAAAGTAATATCAACAGCTCCCAAGATTTAATGCGCAACCCATTTCGAATAAAAAATATAATTTAGTGAACAATAGTAATAAACAGATTTTTTGTGATTAATATGCCTGCTACCCTATACGAAGTCATTTTCTTTTTGTCTCATCAAGTAACCCAGAAAATATTATTATCATTAAAGGAACTATCTTTACCAGAACCCATACAGAATAAGCACAATCTCGTTTTAAAGACCTCATGTTAATTTGATTTTGTCCTTTCGACCAGTGGGTAGAAGAATGGCAGATAGCAGGAGTCCATTAAGACCCAACAAATCTCTTGCATTAACACGAAGAAATCTTCGGTGGAAAATAGTTCAGATGTGGACACAGCGGTGTGGATAGCTCCAAAGACCAGAATGCACAAATTTCGTCGTTTCCCAACTCCTTCCACTTCGATCCCTAGGAGTGTTCCGCATTTTCCTTAGTGTCTTCCTTCAATAATTTTTCCTCAGTGGTGCATTTTAGAGAGTGTATAAGAGAGAAAGAGTTGGAGGCAGGGAGGTAGAGGGAGGAGAAAATCCCAACTTTAGTAGGGCGGCTTCGAAAAAAATTTGCGCGTGCGCATTTGCTCGCTGCCAACGCGCCACTAGCGCTGGTGCTTCTGCCGCCGCTCTTGCGAGAAACAGAGGGGTGGGAGGATTAGGGCAAGCCAAACTCTGCTCAATCTCCTCCTCCTCCTCCCAGTTTCACCAGCTCATACACATCTGTGCACGCTAGAAGGATAGGGAGAGGCAATGAGTACATGCTCAATTGCATATTGTCGTGAAAAAAATGAACAACCGCTGTGTGCGCTTATTTCTGTCTTTGCTGCTGCTAGGGCTGGCCACATGCAATGTTTAGGCAATTTTAAACTTAACCCTAATTACGAGTTTATTTCGTGTATGGAGAAAGAAAGAGAGAATATCGACACTGACGACGATATGTTTTGTGTTTGGAAATTTAGTTTCATGTGAAGATACATCGTTGATGTCATCCTAATTCTGTTCTGGAAACTAAAACGCCCCTCATTTAACAGCAATCAAATGCTTTAACTGAACAAAATACGCTTCTGATTGGAGAGTACTTTTGTAATTAGAGTGATTAAATTGTGCACAAGGGCGATCGTAAAGTACTCCCAATGGGAGTTGATCCAAAATTGTGAAGATGCATTACACTCGGTTCAGCAATGAAAGGTTACCAAGCAGCTTAATTTTTTTTTTGCAAGTAGTCGAATCGTTAATGGGGAACTAAATCATAAGAGCAACTCTCTTTGCTCCATAAGATATTTCCTTGCTCTCTCTCCTCCTCTGGATTTTGAAAAAGGGCGAAGTCTCTTCTGCTACTGCTACTGCTGTAACACAACAACAGTAGCAACGATAAAAAAGGCAACTACAGTGATGAATGACTTTAAGGAGGGTGAATTATTGTTGCAAGAAAGAAAACGTCATCATTTTTCATGGCGCAGCATTTTAACACACCGTTAATGGCCTCCAAGATGCCTGAAATGGGGTGATATTACTAGTCTCTGGAAGTGGTCTAACATTTATTGGAAAAAAAGACATGGAAGGGGGAAACTACAACACCCGATTCCCTCTGTTCACTTTCCCCTCCTCTTTGTTTGACATTTGATATCTGCGCTATAGAAGGGAGAGTTGGTTTGTCGGTTCATTCTCGATTAAGAACCAGAAAGGGATATGTTAGACTGGCTTGGAGGGGATAAAACGTTTCGTTCGTCTGATACTTAGTTGTAGAAGTACTTAGACCACGTCTGTAGCACCCCTAATCTAGACAACCATAAGGTGTTTTGCATTTCAAAATGCTAAACTATTACAGCGGCAGTATGGAAGAGAAATTTCATTCCCAATTATATAAATGGGCAAGAACCTCTCAAAATACTCAAAAAGTAATATCGTAGATAGTTCATTTTAGTATGTCTCATGTTCATAGGGATCAGCTTTTCAAACAAACCTTAATGCTTTCCCCGGGCTGTTCTAAAACGGTTATCAAGCTGTTTTACAGTGTTTTGGTAAGAATTCAGCAACAGCACAAAAGCATGAGTAGAAAAGTATGCTATAAGAAGAAAATTACGACCTGTATTGTAAGACTCCAGGTGTAGGTCGAAATTCTTCCGATAAAAAGGATTCGTCGCAAACAAGTTCTGTTCTCCTTATTATTATGCTAGTGATAGAGGTACTGCTACTGCAGCTTGATAGGTTCACTGAAATTCGCTTTTTCCCATATAAGACTCAAGGTCGAATGGTACTCCTCCCATCGTCACTGGGTGTTATCGCCGTTAATATTTTAAGAATGTTTTTTGCAAGGTGAGAGATAGAGAGAGAGAGAATTGGTGATAGCGAGAAAAGAGAGGCTGACCCACCCCTTTTTATTGTTCCTTTTCAAAACGGAACAGATGTTCATTAAGGCCACCCAACATCCTATCATGTCTTATAACGGATGCATATCAAGGCTTATTTTATTAGGCACTCTCACCTTTTCACTTTTAAGAACGGTCAGGACGTGCAAGATTATCGTGCTGCAAAGGGAGATTTTTAAGTAGTGGAAGTGGACATTTAAATCCTGAATTTGCTGCACCACCAAGTTGGAGATAAGTTTTAGCAGCAGGAGACTTCGCCATTTAGGAGAACGATTAAAAGCAGCACTGGAAGCCTGATTGATGCAACGGAAGCTTTGCGACTGGAGACTCATTGGTGATTTAATGATTAATTAACCAGATAGTAATCATCTAAAAGTAAGGCCCTTTCATCTACAATCTTCTTCCAGCTATGCTACCCATTTAACTAGGTCAATTAATCCCCTCGCATCACATCAAAACAATTTAACAGAATAAAGTCATAAGTCTTTATCCATTATTTTCTTGTGGTTTCTGACTATCAAATTTCTAGTTGCCATGAGGCGAAAACAACCAAAGAAATGGAAGATTTGCATGTATTGTCTTTGGTTGTGCCGCCGAAATTTCCCCCGATCGTAGCAGCGATCTTTAAAGGGTTAAAAGAAATGTGGACAAAAAGCTGGCTTTCTACTCCCTCAGCTGACAACTGACGATCTTTAGGGGAAGGGAGCGCTGCTTCTGAGAGGGGAGGAGGTAGATACCGGAGTTAGAGAGGAGCGCGGGTTTAACAGACTCCTCAAAGAGCTCGCGCTGTTAATGGTTTTTATGCTGTCTCTCTCTCGCTCTCTCCATCCCTCTCTCTGCTTTGCGGCATCTTGTCTGTTTTTCTAAATCCACTTACTTTTAGCTGGCAGGCTGGCTGTCGCCTCAAACTGTAAAAAGTGTCAAATGTTTGGGCTCTTGGCACGGGAAATTTGAGATTAGCTGAATGATACCTACTTAGTCTATCAGAAACGATCTAAGCGAGGGGAAAAATTGAATGTTTATAACTCAAAAGCTAAATGACTTACCCTCTAGAAGAATTAGTTTTTAGACGAATTTCACGTAAAAGTAAAAATACTACTCTTCAGCCCCATTATTTGCAGAAAAGTCATGTTACCAAATATCAAGTACCAAGCATCATCTCACAGTAAATTTGTTTACCACCTTTTAGGTTGATGATCTTATAAGTCGAGTGGATATTTACAAATTAGTGGAGTTTTGGCTTACCATTTGTCCGTAATATGCCCTCCAAGCCTCATCTCTTGAGGACCGTGACGAGGTAGCATCCACATTTGCAGGATGCGTCGGTGCAAGTGAAATGGCGCGACTTCTGCAAAAACGGACTTTCGGCAATCTCACTACACAAGAGGCAAAATAACTCAGTATAATCGCAGCAACAGCCCCCTTTTTGGAGGCACTAGAAAGGGTCTAAGTTTTGCCTCCATTTCGCCTCTGTTTATTCCTTATAAAAGATTGACTTACTTCTTAAAATTCGTAATAGTTTTTTTTCCCCATTAAACTGGTTTTAGCATCACATCGTCAGCATGAAGTTTCCTAACTTCTAGCAAATCCTTTACCGATTTGCCCAGGAAATAACATTACCGTTTAATCTTCCTTACCTATAATTTTCGAAATGTTCTCCAGCTTTTGGCATTTTATTGCCCGCAAAAGTGTTGCTAAATGTTGTTTTTGCAAGAATGGCCTTTAAGATTAACAAAGCAGAAAGCTACCTGAAACGCTCTTTTTAATAGTCCGTCCTGCAGTGCCTGTCAAGATAGACCGCACTGTTTTTCTTCCTGTTTTTGAGACTTTTACTAGACGATGGACAGTTTTATTTTTAAACGCACACCTGTAAGTATGCATTTTCCGTCTTAGCTTTTATCGCCACCGTGAGTTGGACCAGACCATGCATAAAGGCTTTTTTGATTAACTTAATTTTTTGACTTTAATCACAGACTACCTTCAAAACCCGGCGGAAAGAGTCCGTTTATCTTCCATTAACCAATCTTACTGTGGACTAGAAGAAGGCTATGCGTTTGTTGTACATTATTATCACTTTCGCTTCCCTTTAAGTGTATTCTTTGGAAGCGCAAGCAACAGACATGAGAGGAGGAAATTTACTTTAGCGAAATCAAATTTAGTAAGCTGTGAAGCAACATATTTTGTGGCAAAAGCAAGTGAATTCTGCAATCATTAAATGTTACCCTTATTCTGAGTTCAGCAGAATGCTCTATTCGCCTTGTGCTATGCAAGATTTAGGAAATGTTATTTGCCTCCTTTGATAGTAAGTTCCCAGCCAAAAGGCTTCAGTGTACAAAGGGCACGTCCGTTTTCAAATTAATCTACACTCAAATGCGAAGGCAGGAGGCCATTAATCAAGACAGTTTTATTTGAGAGAGAGAAAGAAACACTTTCGTTAGCTCCAAGTCACAACAGGTACTTCACTTTAGAGACCAAAAATTCCGTTCGTCGTGGGTACTAATGGAGAATCGCGTGAGAAGGGAAGATTGAATAAAAAGTGCTTCGCAAACCTTTCCGATCTTGCCTGTGCGGTTTCTCTTCCCCATGGTCTAATACAGTGCTGCGGATTTTCGTAAAAAAAGATAGGATCATCGCAACGGAAAAGGCAAGTTTTTCTTCGTCTTGACAACTCCTCCACGGAATGGAGGGAGAGCGTGTGAGAGTTGGCGCGGCAAAATTCGCAAACCAACTTAAAAGGTTCGACTTTTTGGGAAAAATGAGGGATTGAGATTCGAAAGCCTTTGCCGAAAACCTCAATGAGGGGATTATGGTTATTAACAAATTCAACAATACCAAGTGTGCCTTGCAGAATTTCAGCTCAGCTTTACTTTAGGGAGTTTGTCACATCAAACTTGGTTAATGATCGCAAAGTTTTGTAATATCTGATGCGAATGTTCAACATATTGCACACAGACAATAGAATCCAAAAGTTGCTTTGGAGATGAGAAGCGCTTCCGAGGCGTTGAAGAACCACGGGATTATGGTTAGGTAAACAGATGTATAAACTGTGTAAGTTGCCCGTTAGACTTAAATGTCGAAGAGTGGAAAAGAGTTTTATCCGGTAACATTTTGGGGGCTACTTATCCGGTAAATCCTAGAAGTTGTATACTGGCAATGCAGCATTTTTTCCCAACTTGGAACTCTAGAAGCACCCTCAAGTGTGGGTGGAATCCATGGAAGCGTGACACATAGTAAAGTTAGGCTGTGAGACCCTGTTTAACCCTTTTGAAAGCATGCGCTAAATTTTTTTATTCTAATTTTAGATAACACAATCATCATTCTCGGTGATTGCGCTATTCATCTTAATGTCATGATGCTGCGCCCACCTACTTCTCCACCCCATAAACGTTTCGCCTCTCCATTAATATGGCAAAGAATTACGTGTCTTGTTGTGAGCATTCAAACATTATGAAGCAGTTGAGCCTTTGAAGTTGTTGCTTGAAATGCAGATGCTTCACAGACCTTTTGATCAATGATTTCAGGTGGAAATGTGACCGGTTAGGCAAAGTCACTTGATAAAAACTGGAATTCCTCCCCTATTGACTCACACTCATGTGATATGGCAGGAGACAAGGTATCAGATTAGAGACAATATTTTCCTCTCTCTCTCTCTCTCTTTTCCCAATGTTTCAGTTTTTGTTAGGAGGGTGTTAAGTCAGGCCTAAGATAAGCCAGCTACCACGAATGAAAAAATCTAGATGCTTAGGCGCCACTAAAAAGCTAACTTTCTCTCTTCCACTCTCTTTCTAACGTTTTAACTTCTAAAAAAGTTTGGTTGCAATCACTCATAAAGTTTACCAAGACGCAGTCGGCGCAGTGAACAGGAGCTTACAGTCGTTAAACCTGAGTACTTCTGAGGACAAACAGCAGTCCATGAAACTTGGGTTTTGTCCTGGCTTGGCAGGCTAAATTAACAAGTTATGGAACAGAATAGTTTGTAAAACTTTGGAGGCTTTATACAGTGAAATAAAATGAAAGCTTGAAACCAATTTTCGCGCAAAAAATATGCAACTTTGAAACGCCTTTTTGCCTTTCCAACGTGAGTTTCTTTTTAACTTTGTTCTTAGTTAAACTACTAGGGCAAATGTCAAAACTGCGCCCAATTTTTTGGGCAATTTTACCTCAGTTGGCATAAATATCATACCTCCAGATGGCTTAAAGGGCTCCAAGTATTTGCACTGCCACAAACCCTCCAGTTAGTTAGCGACCATCTGCTTTTCAATCGCACAGGAAAAGTTCTCCAATGCGTATAAAATTTTATGCCTTTGACTTAATTTTAGATGATTTTTCGTTATGGGGGAGGTTGGGTTTACCAAAGTCTTATATAATCTGCTACATTATTGTAGGCCCTTGATTTGTTCAGGGTATCCACGAAAATCCGCGAAAGAGCTCCCTTTAAAGGTCCGTTATTTCGGTATACGTGCGCGAAGCGTCAGTGCCACTCACTGGGTTAGAAAAGCTACCGAAATTGACTGACAAGCAAATTTGCGTAGCAGCCGTTTCCAGAGTGCCCTTTCGGACGCATAAAATGGGCAAACTGTATGGACAGGCCCACGCGCCTCCTCAAAAAGGGAGGAAAATGTACAATTGTAGGCGTGATTGATGCCTCTTGCCTACAGTTGTTGTAGAAAGCCACCCACGTTAGGTATACCTGCGTGGTCTTGGTTTGGCATAAGTAAGGGGTGATGCCATCGTGTCATCTTGGAATCAAATAGAAACGCAAATTTTTGCATTACAAGAAGGTGTAAAGGCGAATGACAAATTTTAGGGACTATTAATTTTAACACAGACACTTCATAACCCTTGCTTGATTGCGGAAGGATTTGTGTTATGAACTTCATAACAAATGAATTCCAGTTCAAATGATTCACTTGCGGTATTTTTTCTTGTAAACACGAAGTTCTTTTTTGTTTGTGCATAAAAAAGGAGTCCAAAACCACTGATTTGAAAGCTGGTTTGAGGAAGATTCCTTACCATTACAAGATGCTGAAAGTGGATAAGATTCGAAAGTTGCACTGAGCAATGCCTAAATTATAAGTTTGCCATTGTGATCCAATCTTTTAAAAACTTACTCAAAACCCTTTGAAGCAACCCATGAGGATGATCCGTCTTACTAAAAGAACTAATCATACATAACAGACATTCTGTGTATTTTATAAAATTAATATTTAATATTTCCCATTTTAGGCAAGCATTTTGCAACTTTTAAGGGGTCCGCTTTTATGGCCGTAACAAGTTTCCACTTGGGACACCCTTTATTTGTGTGTTTAAGTGCAATGTGGTCCAGAAATTGCATCCTTTCTCATCCTATAAACATCTTAAATCACCTTCATGCACTTTTAGTGAATTGCAAGGCAGGTTTTTGCACTTTCTTCTAAACACATTGATGTCACAGGCAATTACAAAATGTTTATTTCGTAAAACAGCATAAATCCCTCAGCATCAACGAGGTGCCATGGACTGCCCTAGGCGATTATGCCTGACGACTGCTAGCGAAAAAGGTGGAATTGAAAGTGGAAACACTAAAAAACTACGCCTCTACAAAGTGCCTTCCCTATATTGCCAGAGGAAAAGGTTACAGCCCTTTGATAGCATCTAACGTTATGATAAGACCTCCTCATAGCCACACTCGTAATCGCATTCGACTTCCGTTTGAACGCAGTAGCGATAATCACCAGTCCCCTTAAAAAATTGTAAAAAGGCATAGTAAAAGGATTTAAAATGAACAAGATAAAAAACAATCATTTATGACATGATAACTAAACGACTCATTTTTATCATTTTAATAGCAATACCAGTTTACCCATTTTATTCATTTTCCATTGCTACAAACCCCATCAGGTGTAGCGATAGCAATTTGCAAGTCACAATCTTCTCCCCTTGTGATTAATGATGCCTGTCAAGGACGAAAATGTGGAGAAGACGGAGCAGTGAGATGAATAAAAAAGAAGCCACCTCAGCCTTAAATGCACAGCTGTCGAGGCAAGAAGGAAGATGGCTGTTGTAGGAGGCGGACCGAACGACACGTCTATGACGCTAAGGACGAAAACAAGAGTGAGAAGAAGCAAAAAGCCTGGCCCAGCTAAGGCGCTGGCACTGGCACTGACACGCAAATCAGTCTTCATTTGTGTGCATTGGAGTCGAGGAAAAAGCCTCATTCCTCATCGCTCTTCTCCTCTGTTTATCGTTCCTTAATTTTTTACACCAAGTTTTGTGAGGCGTTTTATGCAGCAAAAAAGGCTCTTAAAAGTGCCCTTTAGCAAAGCGCTTACGGTTACTGGCTTGATGCCTAATTAGCGAAAGGATTGTCTAATTTACGTAAATCAGAACCGGATCTCCATAATTAAAGCAAGGCTAATGGACTTCCTAGATATTAATTTACTTTCCTTTTTGAGGCAATAACTGAACGACACCAGTCGCTGTAAGAGTGATACGTTTGTGTTGACAGAAACCACGTTCACGATGTGAGAGGCGGTTAACGGAAACAATAAATATGACTTTGACAACTCTTGTATGAAATTAAATGAACGGTTTTGGACTGAGACGAATCAAACTCTGTGCATTCTCACATGAAATATGTTTTGCTCCACTACAGTGGGGCAAATGTCAAAAGAGGTGAGCCCTTTGGCTGCTGTAGAAGCGTTTTAAGGAGAAAACGGAGACCCTTTTGCTTAAGCCTATAGATTGAAGAGCACTTCGGAAGCGAATATACCACCACCGATATTGAAGGCGAGTCGATCGGCCTCCTTCAAGTAGAAGTGAGTTTTCGGGCACACGACCTACCCTAGGGAAGGCACTTGCAGAAAGCTGACAACAACAAGCCTCCAATCTTTAAAATTAGCCTCTTCTTTCTTTTATCCGTCGAGAGTCCTAACTTTATCCAAAAAACGCTTTCCATAATAAAGAGCAAGAAGTTAAGAGAGTTTGCTTTGCATTTGTTATGACGCTAAATAATTTTGGATGTTACATCCTGTATTTTTTGCGAACATCTTAATCGACACAGCATCAAAGTCACCTGAGATGTCTGAGGTTCTAATGATCTCCGTGACAATTCGCTCATCCCCATATAATGAAAGTGTTGATTACACCCACGGCTTTGCGAAACAGGTATGAAAAACAGGTCTTTGCAAACCATAAAAATTTCCTCTCGAACTTCTGAAAAAAAGGGAACTGTTTGCCGAACTTAACTAATTATGCTTGAGTGTTTCAGAGCATCCCACGTCAAGTGAAGCCGTTTCAAGCACCCATAAGAAGGGGCATTGTAGCACACCTCATTGAATAGGTTGAGCAGATTTTAATCTTGCTCTGTGGGCTTTTAACGTTCTCCAGATTTTTTTTTTGACAGTCACGAATTTTATGATTGGGGACGTCTTCGAACTTGACTCCGACGCAGTGCACGTGAATACGTCCCTTTCGCATAAACTATGAATACAGTGGTGCCTTTGACGTGTTTATACATTTAACTAGGGTTTTCAACAAAAAAATTTTAAATGTAAACATACAAACTACTTCAGCATCCATGAATTTGGCTTTACTCTCGGTTATTTTATTCGTAACATGTAATAAGTAGAAGGCCAGATCAAGTAGTTATGATTACCAAGCAATAGCATTTCCTATTTATACTAGACGAATTCGAAGTAGCGAACTGTGTAGAGTAAAAAAAAAGTTTAAACAGTTGAGGAAGAACACAAATTAGTATGCTGATGGTGCGCAAACATTTTGTTGCTTTAAAGCAAAGTGAGGTTCGAAACTACGCCTTTGCTGGGTTACGTACACACCAGTAGCCCTCAGCCCTTCTGGACCACGAAAGTCCATGTTCCGTCTTAGCCAACTACCTCGAATGCCCGTAGATGTGTTCACTTTATATGGACTTGCGCCAAAAACCTAACGACCCACCGTCTGCATAAGATTTGCCAAGGGTAAAGCGCTACCAACATGGTTAAGGAGTCTAAGCCCGCATTAGCAAATGTTCGACATAAAATTGTGAAAAATATCACCTTTTCAAACAAAGAAAAGCAAAAAAGCAGGCTGAAAATTGACGGTGACTAGCCAAATGAGTTTAAATTTCGGGATTCATGTCAAGTAATTGTATTAGGAGACAGCTTCACTTTTGACAAGATTTCTCGGAACAATAGCAGTGTGTGCCTTCTTTCCCAGAATTGTCACCCTCTTGTGGAGACAAAAAAGTGATATTTCCCTTAACTCCTTTTCCGTGTAAATCTTGGCGCTGTTGATAGTATTTGTATAGGGTACGGTAAAAATGACAACTGACCTTACACTACGAACCCCATCTGTGATTTTTCTTCTTTCCCATTTTGCGCCAAATTTCTTTTCCTGTCAAAAGTCAAAATAATTTTTTTCTGCTTCCTCATTGTACGGCATGTTAAAAAATGGCTTTTCCAAAACTAACAAAAGAACGTCAAAAGCTGAAAAAAATGCCAGCATTAGGTAAAAATGAAAACTAAAGTTAAAGTGAATTAAACCTCTGCGCTAGTGCCAAAAGTTGCCACAAGTTTGCAGTGACTTTAACGCAAAATTTGGCAGAGCGAAAATTAGAAGTTTTGTTATGCGACAGATGGAAAATGAGGAACCTAAGTAAGACGTAAATCCTCCCTTTCTACTCCGAAGAAGATAAATTTTGTAGCTGTTTAAGGTTTCAAAATTGGAAAATTGCATTATTAATAAGTCTCCGATACAAACAACTCAAGAAAACCCTAGACTAAAATGATTTGATTAAAATTAAATCCTTCTCCTCAGTGATGCATTTGGGCCAATTTCATCCTTTTGGGGTAGATTCACTGCACGCACATCGCCGCGCATTTTTCCAAATCCCACTCTCTCTCCCTCTCTCTCACCCTCCTATCCACCCCCGTCGCCTTATCCACGTAATTAGCCAATCGCGCGCCTACGTCCTTGCGATGAAAGCCCGTACACGCACGCACACGGATGCGCGCAGCGGGGAAAAAATAGCCTCCAATCTCCCCTTTGCGCTGCCTGCCGCGGTGGCTTTTTTAGACGCTAGCACGCATCACTCGTTCCCTTGCCCTCCAACCCTCCACACGCGGCTAAAAAAGTCTATCGGCGTCGGCAGCGCACTAACGCGAGAGAAAGGGGAAGAAGAGGAGGGGTAAGAGGATCGGGGAGGTGAAACGCCAGTCCCCACCGCCTCGCTCCTCTACATTGCGTTCGGAGTGATAGGGGATTGGCTGGAGAAGGTAAGCGTAGGGGCGAAGTATAGGGGAATGGAGAAAGGCATAAGTTGCCCCTTGCCAATTCCCACGCATCGGAGCGAAGGCGTGCGTGTGTGCATCAGGCAAATGGGGGGAGGGTCAAACGCATGCGTATGCACGCTCCACGGAAAAAAGGTAGCGATGCATTGCATCGCATTGCGATGCAATGCGATGCGACGGGAAAGCGATGGAGCCTTCCAAATGATGGATTGTGTACGTGCGTGCGTGTATGCATGCACTTGTAAACGATATGTGCTCCTATTTAGTGCTGGTGTTGTGATACCACTGTTTCTGATTCTACTTTTGTCAATTCTACGACCCTCCATAAGCTCCGACCTGCACAAGCAATTACTTTAAAAGTCAGTTTGATTGAATCAAAATTCTCATTTACTCTAAAAAATATGCTGACTTTACTCAGTGAGTGGGTAAACCTGTAAACTACGCAAAATTTTAGCTTTTTTTAATACTATGCTAGATACTTTAGGGTTTCGGTTTGGGAAGGCACTAGCTAAATCTGTTTGCACCCAACGAAGGAGTTCAATGAATGAAAACAGTCGATTAGTACGCTTTCCTATGCTCCAAGCTGCTTCATTTCACTTCTTTACTCATCAATCTGCAACTTTTTTGCCGTTCTACATTATTCACCTCAGTAGGTAGACTTTACGTTGGTTTAAAGTTCCCCTTTGGTTTTCTAATTAAATTTTTTTACAATTAATAAAGAGATGGTAAGAGGAGAAGGAACCTGTGGATAGTTCAACTAGCTGAGGTTTAATTTGTGATTGAGGAGGTGTCTCAAATCCTCATTACGCTACGATAGTCGTCGCTCTCTACTGTTTGTATCGTAAAAAGTTTTTTGATAAGTCAACTATTGCAAGTAATGGCAAGTTCTCATCCCATCTTACCTCCCCCCTCCTCCATCTTCCCCTTCTTGAAGGGAGCGTTGAGGAGCTCCACCCAGAGACATTAAGGCACGGCGATTGTCTTCAAAGGCAATTAACTTGCCAATTACATCTTTCTTGAAAGGTGGAAAAACGGGAAGTTTTTCACATGCCTATTCAATGACATTTGATGAAGATTATTTGTATCCTCCAAACAACTTAAGATCACTGTTTTTAGAAGGCCATTAATAATTCCTTCATTTAAAAACGACCTCAAATATCTGAAAACCTACTTGTAGGCCTTCCATTCCAATCCCTGAATTCGACTACATTAAAAATGGATCCAGAACTAAGTGATCAGTATGGAAATGGACCTTAGAGAACCACGTTTGGATTCAACCCATCTTATGGAGCGCCATGGTGAAGAGCATATTCAGTTTGGCAAACTTTAAGATCACAAGCAGAAGTGTCGACGAAGAGTTTCCTTGCATTCGAAACTAGAAGGATCTAATTTTGATGTAGAATTCCCAAAGTGCAAAATAATTCCTAAAGTTAACTTAGTTTACCAACCTCGTTAAATACGGGGATAAGTTTTGATCACTAGAAGGCTTTCTTTACAAGGTGAGTGGGGCAATGTCTAACCGCTCTTAAGGCCATAACTTTTCTTGTCCAACCTATCAGCAACCCAAATGCGGCAAGTCAGGCCTCCACAGAAGGAATAATCAACTGCTGACAAGGGCGTCATGAAGCGAACACCGCAACGTTGCATCCGTGGGAAGCAAAACACCTCCTGTGATAAACACTCCAGTCAAACGAATGCTAATTTAGTACATGGCTTTGTTCTCATCCTTTGGAATCTCTCCTGTGTAGACTAACACGAAGTAATTCCATCTCAACTTCGCCTAAGGAAGGAAGTTAATTCTAATATCCTCGATGCGTTTTGCTAGTTTCTTTCAACTAATCCTCTCCTTCAAATTAACCGCCGCTTTTATGAGCTCTTGCCTCAGAGGGGTAGTAACACTCTCCTTTCCTTCATTACTCGTTGCCTGCTGTTCCACCTAAAGTTCTCTTCAGATCATCCAAATCTTCACTTTGTGAAAATTAAGTAAAAGTAAGGTGAACAGTCTTCGGAACAACTTCTGGACCGCCGTGCTCCGACTGCTAGTTTACAGAAGATGGATTAAAAAGGCAAGCCCTATTATTTTAGTTAACATGAAATTTTAACTCCCAAAGGTGCGCAAATGTGTGTCTACACACGCCCTCGATTTTGTTTTTAAGAGGGGGAAGGAATTCGGTCACTTGTGATTTGGGCACTAGGGGATACATTTGTATTAATTTAGCTTGTAACATGAAAAGCAGCGAGTAGAAGCAAGTTGGAAGGTGTCTGTTCCCTCTTTTTTGGAGCCTGCAACAACTGCGCTTGGCCATACGGGAGGGTGTTTGCTGGAGCAAGCAGCTCCATGTATTTTAACTTTTTTTGGTGACTTAATTTGTAGTCTTCACCTCCTTCACCTTTTACTTTGCATTAGGCGTCAAAGAAAGTTAATTTTGTCAAATTTTTACCCTTTTTCGGTAGAGTGCATTCCTCAACCCTGCAGGTAACTTGAACTTCACCCTTTTTTGAAATATCTAGTCTGCATAAGTTCATCATTTCTGAAGGAGGTGAGCACCTCATTGAGTTTGAGTCTACTTTTTAAAATTTTTCGCCTTATAAATCTGCATTATGCAAAATACAGGATTTTTTGGAAGCCATTTACCACTCCTCACAAAGTCTTGGGGAGGCGTAACGTTAAAACGGAAACGCCTTCTCCTTATTTAAAGTTTCTTCATCAACAGGTTATAAAAAACTCTAAAAGGTTGAATAATTTTTTATAAAGTAGTTAAGAATGCTGCATTAGCGCCCGTTGTCTTGGAGGCCGTTGATCCC
>UYWX01000023.1:0-100513 GCA_900622495.1 Hydatigera taeniaeformis
ATGACTGGTGCCCCAAGGAGCGAAGAGCAACAGTACATATTTTAAATAACCCTTTTGCTGTTAAAAATACCAGATAAGCATAGCCCATCTAAAGGACGTAGTGCATACATAAACTGCCAATAGTACACATTGAAGAAGTTACTCAAGGTTCTCATTTTGTCCATCAACTTGTTTATTAGACAGCCTGTAAAACATAAAAATGCAAAGCTTACAGCGCCATGATGCCTTCTGCGAGTTATAGATATTTGAAAGAGCAGCAGCGTATAATTGGCAACTGACGAGGCTTGATTTACGTTGAGGTTTGACTCGATTCTACGACATATCACGATTAATTATATGACACTACAGATCCCCTATCAAACAAGTATTTGCAAACTGCAGACGCATTTATTGGAATAGCACAACCAACGATCCAACAAAATACAGGCAAATCGGAAGATTTTGAAGGATCCATGATTGTTTGTAAACCAAACAATTCAATATCTCATCTCGGTCAAAATACTCGAAAGAGGCGGCGCCAATTGCAACCTTTAATAAACTTAAATAGACATATTAAAACAAAACCAGATATATTTTTTTATAATTATTATTTTAGTCTTCAAGATTACTTATTGGCTAGGAGAAGACATGAAGCTGGACTACATATGTAGTCTCAGACGGTATGAAGGAGTTGGGTCCAAACTCGGCACTAAGTCCACTCCACGAGTATATCGCCAGACCATTCTCCAAATAGCAGCCAGACGTCAAACGACCACATTACCAAAGTACTACGCTGCCCCTCTTTTCTACTAAGCAACGCCTTCGACACTTCCCTTAGTCCACCTTACGCACAAACTGTCACAACGCATCCGGTGCCACTAGCAAACACCCACGAACCACTCGCTCCAGTCATCATTTGCAATGAGTGTAAGCGAATGCACTTGGTCTTCTCAGCAGCTTCAACTGAGTCTGGAGCTACATTCAGTCTGAGGGCAAGAATGGTGAAGGAGCTTTTCTGTTGACCATCGACCGTGTTCAGGATTCGATGTTGGTACACTGGTGTAAAGAAGGTATTTAGCAGGCAACATGGAATGTAGCGCAGTCCCTTCATGGAAGAGAAGTTGGGTTTGTGTCATCCCCGATTTCACATGCGCGTGTGGTGAGGAAACAATGGAAAGTAACTACTCCAGATGGGTCAAGGCGGTGTCGCTTCAATTTCCGATAACCTTTCGGTGGAACCCAGTCACAAGGTGGAGCCAACCGAGTATTTCGTTCTCAGCTCTTCTGCTGCAATGAATGAAGATAATCTTCCTCCTGAATTGAATGAGCTTCTTCCAACGCACTCGCAGAGCATGAAGACTTCCTGCTAGGTTTTAGACGGTATGAAATTTGACTGAATAATATATTCTATAAAGGGATAAGAGGATTTGGCTTTGGCTTGGCCTTAAGGCCAACCCACGGTTGCAAAAGCAAGACCAATAGCAGAATATCGGTCAGTTATGTTAATAGCAACATAATCAAAGTACTACACTGCCTTCTAGATTCCCCACAACCTCATTAGGAAGAGAATTATTAGAAGAGGGTCTGTTTGACATCTCTTAAAATGGTGCCGTCTGAAAATGTAAATGAGTACAGGTAGGTTAGTATATTCACTAGCCACGGGACTGTTCCTTGAACTGATCAAAAAGGATATTCGGGTTAGCTTCCCTCCTGACCACTGGAAAAAACAACTTAAACAACCAATTTGTTACTCTGTTGTAATTTATTGAATAGGTTTGGCGATCACAAGTTGTTAGTGCTATTAAAAATTGTCTCCAAATAATTGTGAATTTCTTGCAATTCAGAACTCCTTTTTGTAGCTTCTCTTCATGGATGATACATCCGTTTTTGCCCACGGCTCCATACGTGGTGAGTTGTACGACATCATTACTCTGTGTCCTTCATGAAGTCGTATGAGGGACAAGACATACGGATTTGAACCAAGCTTTGGGTCTGCAGAGATGACCTCGTGGTACGGCTGCATGGCCGACGTGGTGTAGAAGAGACTCCAGCCCGCCTAAATCGAGAATTATACAATTATCTAAAATTAGCTATCCTTTCCGCGTCCTTTTCAGTCAGTAGTCCTAGCTAGCTATCATAAAGCAATTAGTGCAACAATGGAACACCCATGATTTAATCGTTTTGTTCATCAAAACTGCGTGCAAATGGGGGCAAACTTTACCTCAACTGTAGAACCAGCCTGCCTACTCTCAGGTCCCTGAACCTCGGACTTCAGGAGAGGGTTAGTTGAGGAGGCTTTACTAGACATCATGCACAGAAATAAGGGGAATGGGAGAGGATTTATGTGGCGGAGAGTCGATGTCTCTCTAGGAAAGTACGTTCACCCTCCGCACGTTCTGGTTCGTGTTCGAATCCATTTTCCACCTCTTCCCTATAAAGGCAGACTTAAACACACTAGCATATATTACACCAACTTTTGTGATTTCTTTAAATTTTTTAAGGATATTGATGTAATACTTTGTTTATGTGACCGCCTGATATCAGGCGGTTACTTCAGGAGTCGCCTGGTCCTTGTACGTGTGGCTGGCCTTCGGACTAAGTTCATGCTTTATCCCTTTGTTCTCCCTGGAATACATACCTTCAGCTCAACTTAACGTCTTCTTCTACTCGGTAGGAAGTCTTGGGATGCTACAATGGGTTTCCATCCTGGGCAGGAAGGATATCTTTGATGCCATCCGTCACGCATATTCTTCTACTGCCACTGGAAGCACTGTTATGTTATTAAAGGCCGAGTTTGTCACAATTCTGTGAGACAGGTTGTGGCCAGTCCTCCCTACCATTCTTTGCTCTCTTTGTAACTACTCAGATATTCCTATCCGAAGTCAACCTAGCCTTTTGGGGGGAGAAGGATTGCCTTGAGTTCTCTACAGGTGTCATATATGCTTTTCTTCCCAGTCAAGGTTTTACACTTAGAAGTAGAAATCAGGGTAGATGTAGCTTAACCATTGCATTTACTTTCCAGTGGCATTAGCTTCCCGTTTTTTTGCGCGGCATCTGCAACATGGGAGCATTTGATATGATACCACTAAATGCTTTTCAAATGTGGATCCTACTTCAGCTTTCGACGTCTTCCGATTCAAAAATAATAAAAATGAAATGTCAAAGACGCACTTTAGCAAGTGAATTTGTAGGAGCTCTCGCGATTCGTTTGGAGGAACAAGAAAGTGGGTTCATAGCCACACCTTACTTTTCCTTTACTGTCCTCAATAGTGCCTACTTTCTCTGTATTTTCCTTTGGCATTTGAATTGTACAGAGTCTATTCGGCTGCACCAGGAACAATAAAAGCAGTTACTCCCGCCAACACAATGAAATACCAAAATTTTGGTGGCACTATTCCATCTTTGTGGCTTTAGCGTTGCGTTTATGGTCAAATCAAGGTGCCTAGATGGACCAAGTCGTGCACTACTTTTTTGCCGGCTATCCAATGCCCTTTGATTGTGCATTCAACTTGTAAGCGTTGCGCTACATGAAATTCAAAAAAAATCACAGTTGAAATAAATGTCTCAACGTGAACGGAAAGTCATATTTAAAGCAGAACAAAATGGCAACGTCTACTTGCGGTGAAGGTCAACCGCTGATTTTTATTCATTCGCTGCCTAAATAACAAAGGCAGACATGTAGATACGGTCATGAGACTATGAAATCTTATCCTAGCAAAGGCCTTCGCTCGGTCTTGTCCAATGTAACCTCGTACAATGTCACTTTCTTCAAAACCTGTCTTTTGAATTGGACACTCAAATCCATGCCTCTTCCAAGGAATGCGTCAAAAAGAACTTCCAAAAGAACTGACTGCGCAAGCTTGAGAAAACTCACGACATTGGAAGGCATGTAGTTACCACCATCATTACGTGCAAAACCTTATACAATGCCGATAAAGATGATCCATTGGGACCAGGAGTTTATCTTAAGGCCACAGCCATAAGTGGCTGTTTGTGACGTAATGCAAAGATTCTCAGGATGGTAAGAGAGATAATGAGCCAAAATGACATTAATTGTTGTTTGTACTGTTTCTCCAAACATCTAAGACTGCAAGTGAAGGAAGGATTTATCTATGTGTCAAAATAAGTAAGAAATATGTATTTCGATTAGACGCAAAGGAAAAACGAGCATTAAAAGACTGTGCAGCGGCCTATTAAAACTGTAGTGTCAATCAAGGAGCAAATGTGAAACTAGCAGGCTGATGACGGTGCTTGCTTAAAAATGGATACAAAATGAATCTGCAATGCGCTTGGTGACAATGTGTTGCAGTTGTTTCCATGTGACAGCGGCGACAGCAAAGTTGTCCCATTGTCAACATGTTGTGGATGTGGACACAGCTTTGAATGAGCTCTAATGTTGGCGGTACTTCTAATAAACTAAAGGCAGGTTTGAGATTTTGTGAAGAGGCTTGAAGGCGTTTAAGTTTCACCAAGAGAAGCAACTGTTAATAAGTGACCTTTAGCAAATCTTTGTAGGAGCTGCAGAATTCAAAAGGCGCATTGACCGCATCTATTCCGAGAAGAAAATTGCCTTCGTTAAAACAAGGTTAACATTAAGAGCGTTTGCCTTGAAAATGTAAGGTGAAAACGATCTTCTCTGTCGCTTGGCAAACCACATTACTTCGTACAAACATTCGTGAAAGTGCCCGTCGAGATCACAAATGCGCACTCACATCAGAGAAGCGTGCATTTCACTTGCCTTTAAACGAAATTACTTGTTTTGTTTGAAAACTCATCCTAATTTAACACTTTTAACTGAATGGATCTAAAAGCACAAAGCATCTACAAACCTTAGTTTTGGGATTCCCACTAACATGCGGGTATGTGCGAAGATCCCCTTCTTCTACAAATTCATATTCCATAATAAGTTGGCGGAGAATTCATGTGCGCTGATGACTATCTGAGTTAAGCTTCATTATACAGATAACTGTTTGCATTACGCTTACTCTTTCACAGACTCATTTGTAGTTCATGCTCTTGTATCCCACCTTCTCCCCAAGGCAGTCTCCACTCTGTGTCAATGGTGTCAGGTCCTCTGGCAGATCTTGAGGCACTAATACGATAGCGCGGTTTCAAACGACTTCATGCAGGATAATTGCTTAAAAAAACAACCTCTCGTGAGCATGTGTCAGTCTTCAGTATTTGAGCCATAGTTGACACAGCCGCATTTTAGTAGTGCTTGGATGAACCTAATACGTAGATTGACAGAAGCACCGTAGAGCGTAGTGGTTTGGAGGCTCATAATGTCCCTTCACAGGCCTGACAACACTTTTCATATGCAAGAGCAAGCTGACCTTGATTAAGATATTTTGCAATTCAATTCAGCTCACGAATGATCACGGCGTGATGAGCTACCTCTTCGACAACATTTCATCTTCCACACCTATACGAACTAGACACGCTGTAGTAAGGCTAGGTCAAAGAAGTATGCATAGTTTAGCTCAACTCGATTTTGAAGCTGCGTAACCGGAATCCCAAAACGATTTTGATTTTATGCCTTCCGCAAGCAAATTTCGCATCAAACCCGTTAATAATCCCAATCCCAATGCGCAACTCAACCCAAACCTTTAGCACTAAGAGTTGCTAGCGGAGCCGTTTATGCATGAAACACTAAATCGCGAAAAGGATTAACGACAGAAGGAAGACTAGAATATGGTCCTAATTACGAAACAGATCATTGCCCTCCGATTTGCCATTGTAAATAAGGCAGACACACACAAGTATCGATGTTTGGATGTCGCATTAGTATTGTACTTTTTCATGGGGCTACGTCAACCGTACATCTACTCAAAAGCTGTTCACGCCACGGACTCGGCATATCCTACAACCCTTAGTGGTAAGTGCAACGGTGGCGGAGCGAAATCCAATTTTACTACTGTATCAATTCGGACGGCTTATTACATAAATGAAATGCACAAAATTGTGATAAGTCATGACGGCAAGGCGACGACAACAATCAGCGAGACGGATATATCCTTCCCAGTGTGGGCTGGCCTCTGGGCCAGGCAATCAGCCCAAACTGCTTATTTTTGCCTAATTCATAAAACCAGAATAATGCTTGATTGGAGACGAAAAGAAGAAAAGTATTGAGATAACACAGTAGCAAGGCAGACGATAAAGTGAAACTCCCAAACTGTTTGGTTCTATGGTAAGTGTATTAAATTGATTCCAAAAATGAGAGCGAACAGCAATCCTCAATTTCAAGTAAACACAACATGCCTGCGAAAGGGTGTCGTAGTTTGAAGATAAAATGGTCTTGTGTACAAAACACAGATGCATAATCGCAAGAACGGTAATTTGTTCAAGATTCACCTCCTTTTTCGCCATACAGGAGCCGATTTAATGTCGAGCGCAGGGACCGCATTGATTTCGATTCGGCGAGACGTGCTAATAACAATAATGTAAATTTAAAATAGACAAGTAATGCAAAATGATTTAAGGCATAGACGTCAACAAAACGTCTCCACAAAGGTGGCACCAAATTAAGGCTAAGATACCAAGCCTTTTCAGCCGCCTCTTGTTTTGTAAAAACCTTAGGAAATGAATCAGTGTAAAACTTTCCGGTAGGAATGCAATATGGAGAGCTCATTTTCCGACAGTGAATGAAATTTCTCCCTGGCCCCGCTAACAAATAAGACACTCTCAAAGAACACTAGCAAATGGGCTATAACCTCATAATTATGAAGTAGCTACGCAAACGTGACTTAGAGGAAGATGGCTCAAAGACATACACAGCTGTGGATAGTCCTTGTCTGTAGCGAGTTGATTTAGCAATGCTTTGGTAAAGCTTTCCTTTTTTGGAATAGATGCCACTGCTCGTTGCTGCAAGTGTTCAATTTTCATTTGTTTCTTAATCGCTTCATCAAGCGTCAACCCTACCCACTCGGCTTCATCCCGCTGGTTCAAGAAAAAGAAATAGGGAATGCATGAGTTTCATGAACTAAACAGTCACCTAGAAACTAGGACGATTGTACGAGCCACATAGATATGAACCTCTCAACAGATTCTGTGGAGCCTAATGTGAATAGAATCAAGAAAACAAATTCATAGTGAATTATAGCAGCAATGTTTAAGATGAGTCTGAATAAGAATAACTGCCGAGACTAATCATAATGAGACCATCAACTACCGTCTAATAAAGCTCACAGGAATGATGAACTTCGTGTATTTGGCCACGATTTCGGGTTTCAAAATTTTGAATTCCGAGTCCGAAAGTTTCAACAGCATTTCACGTTTAATGTGCATACCGAGACGACTATTGACTTCGTTTTCAGGGGTCTTCGAAATGCGGTCAAATATAGGCATACCATTAGAAGGTAGTTGTCCAGGCCCTTCATACACTCAATCTGTTTCAACGCCGTCAAAGACACAATAATAAGTAGCCACCGATCCAATATTTCACTATAAAAGAGATTTTGACGCAAATCTGGACCCCAAGTCTTAGGCACTCTACCAGTTTAGCGTTACGAAACGACTACCTAGTTCGTGAACGTTTGACTTCAATAAAACCTCTAACGATACCTTCCCCACCCCAGAGACACCTCTGAGACTCCTCAGGGAAAATTATTGCAGGAGGGATGTCAAAGATTTCCTTCGGATATCTAGGACAATTACGCATAAACGAAGAACACGAAACGCAGACATCGAGCTGTTGGTAGCTTTTATGAACTGATCTTCCTCCGGTTCAATGTAATTCACCCCTAAACATGGGGCGTATCTTTTTAGGTAACTCTTCTTATAATGCTCAGGTAACCTCTGGATGACATTACGCGCATGTGGATAGAATAGAAACCTTGACATATTGATAGGCTAGCAGGAAGAAAACTGACTGCTGAGGCTACTTTTGTGCATAAATTAAGGTCAGATTTTGTGGCAGATACAGTGGATTAAAGGCACTATTAAGAAGATAAGTTCAAAGCGCAGACGACAAACTAATGCGAAATTTTGATAAACTATTTCTCGTCTGTTCGTATCCGCAAGCAAGATGACGAGTAACTATCCTTCATGCATGCAGACGAATCTATTCTAGTTTAAATTATGACTGATTTGTCTTTAATGTATGTTGGAGTTGCTGGATGTATTACATGTGTAGTATTTCAACTTTATACCAAATAAATTCTAAAATTTTGTGGTAAGCAACAAATTTGGAACCAGTGTTGTGAATTAATTCACAGCCATAGAGTTTGTAAAAATCGCCTTGGCCACTGTACCTTTTACAAGGTTGAGATGTTTAAAATGCTGCAACCAAATGTTTGCAAAGTGTTCCTAATGCCTCACATGCGAAGTTAGCTATTTATTAAAATAAGCGCATAATTCTGGAAAAGCATTGCTGTATTTTTTTAATTTGGCTTTTAGCTCGCTGCCTCATTGTACTCTATATATGTTTCCTTTTGCCTAATGGTAACGTGTAATAACAGGTCATACTTCGTCTTTTTGTTTTGGTTGGTACACTGATTTGCAGCTGTTTAAATACACCTGTAAACTTGCAAAGTAGCTGATATTAAACCACTCGATGTCGTATCCGCCAAGTGCGCGGGATACTCCTACAAAAAGTAGAAATCGGACCTCGAGCATGAGTACTGATCGGTGCGCAATATTATTTCGAGAGGCTAATAAGGTTGGTTTTCATCACCCACACTTAATGATTGTTGTCGCCTTACCTTTTGAGTGATTTCCTCCAATTCTTATTTCCAGTTTATGAAATTTAGTCTCGCGATTGCAAAATGCTTAGCACCCTTTTTTTCACTATGGCTATGTAGTTTCTTTGTTGGCTAATGGTTGTTTCACCTTCATCGTTTTCGTATGTATTTATTTTAGTCTGTGGATTCTCCTTTACCATTTAGCGTGGAATCCATAAGTGAGTATCTTCAATTTGTCGTCAATCGTCTTGTATAGCCAATGTTAATGATGCTTACCGCATATTCTTAAAGCATCATACCTCATATGACCTGATACCACTCAGTGCAAAGCTGATCGTTTTTGATATTTCACTTAACGTAAGTTTTTTGACACATTTGCTTTATCTCTGCTCAGGTCAAAAAGGGGTTTTTTGCTCTCGTATATAATGGCGTTAGGGTAGCAATACTCTGGGACTCTGACTGTCAAGAATATGTGGGTCTTCTGACAATTACGGACTTTATTCGAATTCTGCACAAGTATTACAAATCGCCCGAAATCCCGATAGTTGAGTTGGAAGAACATCAAATCAAAACCTGGAGGGGTAGTGATTGTGTTTCTTTTTAAGCCACTCGTTGATTTTATTTGTTATGCTTCTCCGTGTCAATTCAGGAATCCCCAGTTTTCTGCACCATATTGGCTTGTAAAACTAGTGTTTGGATTTTGATTTTATTGCTGTTTTGTATGGTATGGTGTTTTGTTTTTGGTCCCATATACATCACATTGTGCCTTTGTACACGAACCTCGTGAATATCGTCTCTTCTGCTGTGTTACGAGTTGTATTTTGGAAATATTTTGGTCCCTTTCAATTTTATTTACGCATTTTTCATGCTTTCGGCATTATAGTCAGTGTTTGGCGCTATGTAGAGACTTGTGTTCCTACTTTGAGAGTATTGTTTTTTTCCAAAATTTTGAGTTATCTAATCGAAGGGTTTCTGATATCTATTTACTAATGTTTCGCAATTTTCAAATTATCGTACAACTATGCGGTTGATGCGTTTTTTTAGGATCAGGAGTGTAGTGGCCATGTGCAAGTGGCTTAGTCAACTAGTTTCTGGTAGGCGATACGCTAATAAATGTTTTTTTTTCAGTTTCATATGCTAAAGTTTGTATTTCTTGATCATGAGTGTAGTTTTAAGTCTGTGTTTATCGGCTGTCTAAGCCAGTCTATATTTCTTATTATTAATTGCTTACGATGGTATTTTTGATATTACGTTATTCAGATTCACAATTAAGCTTTGGAATCAGTGTATTTTTGTGGTGGTTTTTAGCCCATATATAGTGTTATGGGGTTGCAATATTATGTGGATGTACATTTTAACATCGTATCTATTTGTCCCCGAAACTCCATTAGTGGTTGCTTTAGCGGTTTATTTTTGCCTTGTTAGAAGGCTAACTTCTAATTGACTGTTCTTCAGCATCTTTCACCTGTGTGGGCCTTGAAATACGACGTGATTTGGGGCTTAGTTCATCACACATGGTCGTCCTTGGAAATTCGGTACTCCGATTACCGCGGTTAGGGTAAACATATGTCTGAACATTATCCGGCACATGTGCGGGCTCGGTTCTGTTAAAAGATGAACCTTTTTAGTACTTAATGACAAACCCAATTGCGGTTTTTTGGGTCTTATTTCCTTTTCCGCTTAATTATCACCTCTAAATGAGCACTTTTTGCGCTTTGTTATTATTTGTTTAGCACGAACGCTTCTTGCCCAATTTCAGATACGACTTTGATTGGCTTAACATGGTTTGTAGAGCAAATGCGTGATTGCGCACCTCCTCTTATCTATATCACGCCTGAGCGGACTCTTCTGGCCGCTGTTAAAATGCTGTTGGAGCACAAAGTCCACCGTCTCCCCATTTTGGATCCACAAACCGGTAACCCGCTTCACATCCTCACTCACAAACGCCTTCTTAAGTACTTGCATTTCAATGTGAGTTCTTTGTATACTTGTGCTCATTTGTCTTCTTTCTCCCTCGCTGGATCCATCAGCATATTGGGCAGTCAGGACCCAATATGAATCCATGTAGTTGTAGTCTTAAAGCACGCGCGTTTTGCTTATCCGGATCCTGCAGTAACACTTGTTTGGAAAAGCTTAATGATAATATTGTAAAAACATGTCAACCTCTGCTAGGCTTCTTATTGAACTTTGTTGTATCTGTATCGGAGAATAATTCTTGATCTAGCTATTTAATGGTATTAGAGACGTTTTGGTCCATATCTCATCAGACACCATGCCATCTTTATGCGCAAAATCGGCTGTAATTATTTTCATAATCATAGTAAGCCGTTTAAGTTTGGTTTGAATCGTCGATTCTTATTGGATTTGCCTTAACTGCTAAATAGGTTATTAATCAATGGTTTCATTCTGCTTTGCGATTCTGTATTAAAGTATAAATTATTTGTTTTGTTTTATTTCGACTGCAAGAATAGTTTCACATCGTGACTTTAGCACAGAAAGTAGCAACACTGATGTTAGGACCAAGGAGTGAAGAACAGACAGCTCGAATAGATTGTCTAAACATCTATGTATGGCTTAATGAACGCAGAGCTCTATGAATCACTTTACTCACTGTTTTCTCTTGTTTTTGGTTCATTTTACGATGTCTTTTATTTACTTATATACGACTAATCATTATACTGTATTTTTTGGTCAGCAGCACCATAAAATTGTGTTCGGTTCCCAATCACTTTCTAGCAAAAGTAGCATTTTCATGGAAAAGTATTTTAGTACCACAATTTCGTTTGTTAAAAGCATTTTATAACCATGGAATGTAGTGCGGTCATTTTATTGAATGCTTTTACCCTAATCTAACGCCACTTTTCCCGAACCATCGTTTTTCCTATTCACTTGCATCAAATATCTTTTGCATTTTTGCATTTTTTGCTTTCTGCTTTCTCTCGTCTCTTATTTGAATGATTCCGATCGCATCTGCATGTTTCACTCTGATTTGTTGACGTTGGGCGTTGCACCTCATTATTTAGGTATGGTTTCCATACGCCTAGTTTTAAACCTACTAGCTCATATTTGCATGCCATCTCCCTCCACAGATGCCCAAGCTTCCAATGCCAACTTTCATGATGGAACAGCTGCAGAATTTACCTATCGGGACGATGCAAAATGTGGTTTGTGTGGGAACAGATTGGCCACTTCATCGTGTGCTCACGGTGTTCGTCGAAAATCGGGTTTCGGCTCTTCCTGTCATTGATGAAAATGGACGCCTTGTCGATATATACGCCAAGTTTGATGTTATTGTAAGTTTATTTACTGAAGCTCATAGCTATTTTTCTTGCCAATTTCGTGATAGTTGCAGCTGAAGAACCTTGTTTAGAAGACCTAATATTAGGATATAGTGCGTTTATTTCTGACTCATGGGTTTGTTGGGACTAAACATAGGGCTCCATTCGGCAACTTTGTTACTATTTCTTAATTAAGATAATTTTGCTTTCTTTACTATCGCATGCGCTAATCAAGTTGAGTAGGGCGATGACGCCGGAGAAAATGCGTTTTGTCTACCTTTATGCAAACCAAAATAGCGAAAAGTGTTCCATCATTCACTTACTTGAACGGCTTATGCGATTCAACACTAACGTTGCGGACATCTCTACTTCACGAACTTTACGTAACCTGATATCCTTTTTACTTCTTCACGCCGTACGCATGCCAGTACTCATAACTTTTAAGCGCTTATGCCAGGACCATCACGTGTCCAAACTATAGTTGTTGTTTATGCTTTTCACTGCATCCCTCCCTTACTCACATACTTCTGTCACAGCCTGTTGGTTAAGTATTTGTGTTGCTTTATGGTTGGGTTAATACATTTCCTTCCCTATTGATTCGCTTCTGAGTTTATCCGACTTTACGGTGCGTTTGATACGCGGGCATTGCAGTGTAGTAACGTGAATTTCACGAATTTATTTGGCCTCATTGGATATTATCCTCAATCTCATGATTTTCATGTCGACGTGGGCATTGCGATGATCTGAAGCCCATTCGATGCAGGCATGACGTCACCCGCTGATTCGATGGGTAGAGAACTCACTTTTATAGAATGAGTGTTGGATTGGAATGTGTCTGGCTGGTGTCTACATTACAAATGGAACGGCTTAAGCATTTTTTTCTTCGCCTTGTGCTCGTCTCCTATTGACTATGATCCGCAGTTTTTAATCTTGATATTTTTTGATGTTTGCAGTCTTATATGGTAGTCTGACTAGGTAGTACCGGTTTCTTGTTGCATCTACTCAGTACCAAGGGGATGTTTATAAAAACATAACTTGAATATTTTTTTTGCTGCTTGCACATGGTACTCATTTAAATTCAGCCATACGTGAATTTTGTTGTTGAATTTATTGGGAGATGTTCATTAAATTATCGGTTGCATATTTGTTCGAGGAACTGAATGCATCTCTTAAAAATAGATTTGGCTGATTTTAATCACGCGTGTCATTAAAGTGGTATTCTGGATATTCGCCATCACGTTGACAGTTCAATTGAAATTGAAAATTGTTAGGCCGTGTGCAACATTTAGAACTCGTTTAAACAATCCTTTATAAATTACACCGGGTCTACATACCATTTTATTTAATGTACTCCGCCCTTACTTGCACCTTCTCTACTCCTGATGGTCTTCATCTGATTGCATAGTTGTAGCTCTTTATTCTGTTTTCGAAAATGAAAGCAACTTCATTAATCCGTTTAATGCGGAAAATGGACTGATCTACGTTGCCCCATGAAATTTTTAAGAATGACATTTTCTGTACTAGCTAGCTACCACATTTAACTCTTATTGCGGAAGCACATGGAATCAATCTGGGCTATTTTTTAGCTTTCAGGATTCTGAACAACCCTTTATCTTGTATTGATAATATTTATTCGCAGATTTTGCATACATTGTCACGCAAGCCTTGGATGAGTCCTGTTGCGGGATAGTTCTCTCCAATTTCATTATAACAATTAAACATGGTCTCATTCAATTCCTGCTTTTTAACATTTTTATTTTGCGTTGTCAAGACTTTGGGGGTAGTGGAGGTATCATCGTACACTTCAACGGAAATGTCCTGGTAATATTAACCTTACTCGAAAATAGTCACCCATAAGCACGCGTTTTCGACTCCACCTCTTATTTATTCTTTATTCTCTTTCTTCCTTCAGCCGTGAAAAAGGTTGAAACTGTTAGCTCAAAGGGAATTTTCCTTTGCAGCAAAGTTTTATCAAACTGTTCACAACCAACTGGTTTTTGCCACCTGAAAACATCTGCGAATTTTTATTTTGTATAGCTGTTCTATTATTTGTACTGATGCTAAGTAAATGTCACAAATGTGAAAGTAAGTATACCGATTGGGTACCTTTAAATGATACAATGCTCCATGGTGCGGGTCCCCCACATCACTTTACTGTACCCTACTCTTGGTGTAGGTTTCAATTACATAATATACAGAACAGTGCATAAATTAATCGGAATGGCGATTTAATGAGTTACTTCCACTCGCATTGAATTCTGCCATTTTAGAACCTCGCTGCCACTCGAAGCTACGACAATCTCGAAATCACTGTATTTGATGCCCTACAGTACCGGCGCGAGGTTCGTCTGCCTTCTCATTTCCGCGTCTTTCTTTGCATAAACTATTCACCTAAATGTCTTATTGGGCTTAAAGGTCGGACTAAACGTGTGTTAGCCTGGTAGGCCTTTTGCTATTATAAAGTTTCGGTTAGCCTTTTATTGGGTGACGGATTTAAAAAATGGTTGAATCAACACCAAAACATATGACAGTTTTGTGCCTTAGGTACTGTTAGAACTGGTCTTTAACTTGCCTACAATTTCGTCTTCAATGTGAAAGAAATGTGGTCGACATCTTAAAATTTGGATTCTATAGATGAAGGCTAAGCTTATCTTACAATGGTGAAGGGATTTCTTGCAATTGTTCTTTACGCTTTCTGACATTTACTTTCCGCAGTCTTACAAAGAGCTTTCGTTCTGATTCACGCCTGATTTCTCTGTGTTAGTGATCATAGCAACAAAAGGCGGTAATCTTTACTTTGAAAAATAAACCCCAAAATTTGAGATGAATTGTATAACATACGGCAATAGTAAAAAATCAATCCATCAATCTGGGGCTTATTTTTCAAAGTAAAGACTACCGCCTTTTGTTGCTATGATCACTAACTTTCAAATGTATAATTTATCGCGCTCTCGGCCATCAAGACGTGCGTTTAGATACCACCGTGACAGTGGCGTTATTGCTTTCACGCCTATTAGAAGACGAAACTTCCTGTCTGCACATGAGCTTTATTTCTGTTGAAAATTATTATTTACCTCTGAATAGTTGATGACTGATATTCCTTCCAATGTCCTCCCTTCTAAATGTATTTTCTGCTTCTCTTAGCAGAAATTTTCAGGTGTGGCCACTTGCAAGCTATCCAATACTTTGAAGGAAATAATTGACACCATCGTCGACGCTGGAGTGAGTTAGCGTTTCCGATTTCTGTGCCGTCTTGATATTAATACTTCGTCTGATATGGCTCTATCTTTGTAGTTGTTCGTCAGGATGACTGACGCATTGACCCATTTCTCACTGTTTTTTTAAGGTGCACCGATTAGTCGTAATAGATGAGACCCATTGTGTTCTGGGAATCGTCTCGCTTTCCGACATTCTGCGCTTCCTAATCCAAGAGCACCCAATGGCATGAGTGCACTCCTCGTCACCATCCCTCTCTGCTCATCCACCCGTTGATGAAGGCTTTAGCATTCTCTCTATTCTCATCTGTACAGCTCGCTTACCCATTTCACAATCTGGTTAGAGCATCTTTACCCCCACGCACAGTATTCCAGGTTCTGTTCTTTCTTCCCCTCTGTATTATTTCTCTAGCGACAGTTAGGTCCACTTCCTCTTTTCCATGTATCACTGTCTCCCCCCACTCGTTCCCCATGAGCGAATTGCTAAAACCTCATGCTACCATGTTTGATCTAGTGGTAATTGCGCTAACCTCGTATGCAACAGCTTCAGCCTAGTGGCTCTGCTAAAATACGATCCACCACTCACTATTCTTTTTAATCTTGCTTTTCCGCAGTTTGGGGCTGGTACTGGAGATGCATCGTTCAATGTACTGTTCTCTAACAGCATTATTGTAGTCATGCAGGGATCAGGGCTCAACAAGTTACCCAACGTCTTCAGCTGGAAGTTTTGGCGTGTCAATCGGATGCTTACCATGCCTGTTAGGAAGGAAGTTTGTCACTAGAGTTCACCTGAAGAAACTCGTGGCGCAGAGAACGGATTAATGACAGCAAGTTTTTTATTTGAACAATAAGTTGTACATTTCGCAATAGCTTAAGCTCTACATTTAACAATGAGTTAACGTTTAAGAGGATTTGCTTTACGCGTATTGAACCAACTCCATGCAGAATAATAGCTGCGCAAATCGACCTGAATGCGCTAAATGCCAAGACCAGTTGGGATTTTTGTCGTCTTGTGGTTCTCGGTTATCCTAGGCTCGCATCAACCACTTGAAAGTGGTCCCTTACAAGTTCTAAAGATGTAGAATGCGTAGGTGTGGTCAAGATGTGAGTGATTTAGCGTGCTAACCTATAGCGGAGGCTGATGCGTCAAACACGTGCCCACGATGTCTAATGTCATCTTCTTCAGGAAGCAGTTTTATTTAATCTCACCTCTTTAGGTTAACGGTAGAGATACACAGATCCTTCAGGGATGTTTAGAAAGGTTCTCACGCTGCGGTTGGTTGCGGATTTGAGATTCTCGTCGTTCACTTTCAACGCGGGAAAGGTCTATTCTTTTTTGTACAATCATAGCAATGAAATGTCAGCAATTAACAGCACTTAAAATGTCATTCTCACCTGAAAGGCAAATGCTGCACATCCAGAATTTCAATGGCTGTACAGAACGGCCAGTTTCGCCAAGCACATTGATATTTTTGCGACATCCATCTAACGAAGTTAATGGCCAACTGCACCCTCCTCTTGATAGACTGAACACCGACGCACAGAAATTACGATTTCTTCCCAAATGTTGGTAATATATTGAAATGTTAAACAAAACGCAATGATAGGAAGGAGGTGGAGAAAAAAAAGATAGGGATAATAAAGAGTAATGCAAGACCGTGTGACAGACATCAATTCGAAGAACCAAAAGGGAGAGGAGCGTGAAATAGGGCAGAGAGGATTTCTTTAACGTCCACAGCCAGATTTGATGCACAGGGCAATGACAGCAGAGTGGCAGCACAAAAGGAGCAGACGAAGTGGGGCATCAGAGAGAGAAGAGGGAGAGGCAGGAGTGTTTAAGCAATGGTTTTAGGAAGGTCGAATGTTCCCTCCACCAAAGCCACCACCACCGACTAAGGCGGTGAGAGGTGCGTGACCAGCACGAATGGGTTTGGCAATCATGGCCGAGGGGATGCCAAAACGACCCGGCTGCCTACGACGAACCGCCTCCTTGATTCGGTCTACCTCATGTTGATAGCGCTTCCGATCCCGCATTGCGCCCTCCTTTGCCTCTTTCAACGACATCTCTAAGCTACGCACACGCTCCACCGTCGACTACAATGTAAAATGCACAAAGCTTGAAGATTATGGTTTACAATTCGCTTTTGGACGTTCAAAGTAGGGTGATAAGGCGGAATGCGTACAAACCAAAGCCAAAATCACCATTTCTCTCGTTAGTAGAATGTACACCTCGCAAAAGCCAACCACACATGCAGAGACTAACAAATCCTGAACAAATCTGGACTAAACTGGGAACTATCATCAGAATTTCATTCATACGCAGGTAAGGATATGAAACAATTTGGCCCTTTTAAAGGCATAAATCTGTGACAAGTGACACAACCTCAATCACTGTGCAATTAAAGAAACCACATATAGGGAGGAAAAACAAAGCAAAATAGGTATGTAATATAAAAGGCTATGGAAATTAGTAAATTCGGTTGACAAAACTTCGATTATAGGCCAGTTAGCCATCCAATCCACAACGCAACGTAAGGATGTGGCGCATAAGCGTGCAAGCAAATTCTTACATAGCTCGCAATCTTGTAAATGGTTCAAAGTTATACAATGGTAAAAATGACATCGTAATAAGAGAATAACACACCCGAAGTCGTTTTTCCAGTTTTGGAAGTTCGCAACGAAGTTCGGCATTATCGTGGATGAGCTGTTTGTGCACTTTTGTCAATTTGGCCAGGTTGTTCTCCAAGAAGGAGATCTTTTCGCGTTGCGCAAGCGATCCCCATTGACTAGATTCGTCCTCCTCCTCCTCACCAATGAGCTCCTTCAGACCTGCAACTTCGACATTCTCACCTTCTTGTTGAGCCGCAGCAGCCTCAGCTGCCTTGGCTGCGTTCATCCGACTCGTAGACTGATAAGTGTAAAGAAGGCAACATTCCACAAAACCACAACAAAATTAGTTAAAAGCTAATAATTGGGAGATCTAACCTTTTTAATCCTATTTTTCAAATCTTCCACAAAGAGGCGACGTAGAGTGGCGAGAGTATTGAACTCCTTAACCATAGTTTCCTCCAAAGCGCGAAGGTCTTGCTTTGACTGCTCACGTCGGGCTTCCTCCTTCTCAACAGTCTCCAGACGAAGCGTCGCAGTTTCCAACTGCTTACGCAGAGCAGAACTCTCCTCAGAGGACTTCTCATTTTGCAATTTCACATGATTCAGTTCACTAAAGTGCGAGAAAACATTACTTTCAAAAAAGCATATCATTACCCCTATGACAAACGCGAAATCAAACCCTACACCATATTCTAATAAAGCAAAAAATAGCATAAAGCTTAGTCTAAATACTGGCTAAGCAGCTGACTTTAGAGAGTTGGAGGTAGGATTCGTTATTGCTTTGCTCCAACATACGAAGAGCATTAGCACTTACTCTTTAAGTTCCTCCAATTTCTTATCCTTAGTCTCCAACTCATCACGAAGGTGTTTCACTTGTTGTGCATACTGTTCACTTTGGCGCTTAAATTCCTCATCTAACTTAACGCGGATTTCTGACTGTCCTGCAAGGATCTCCCTATTGGTTGAACTGGAGCCAGCCAATAACTGCTCGTTGGCGCGCAATTTAGCAACGTCGGCGTTCAAGTTATCGACCAGGTCCTGAAGTTGCCGTTTGCGAGAATCTGAATCATCCACTTTGTCAGTAAGGCTTTGTACCTTGGTTTCAAGCTGAATGCAATAGCAACAAGTCACAAATGATTTGCAAGCGTTCAATGCATCACTTGTCTCAAGTTTATACATTTAGTGAACTGGTAGTATACTTTGCCACCTAAAAGCTAGAAGGGTAATAATCTGAGGATGCATAAGATGGATGTAGCTTAGCTGTCCAAAAAGAATCAACTTTACCAATAACTCAAAGGGAGTTTAAAAAATAATTGGGAATCACCTCTCTAACACGAATCGCGTATTCCTTAGCCTCGTCTTCGGATTTTCTCAAGAGCTGCACGTTCTGTACCCTCTCCTCTTCCAGTTGATTGACACGCGAGTGAAGAATTTTAGCTTCTGTCCTCATCTTGTTCATGTATAGACGCATAACTGCCACCTCCTCGTCCAAACGTTCACCAACATTTACGTTCGGTTTCTAAAGATAGGGTTAAACTATAGCAACACTAATGGCAAATATATGGTTACAGATGATGACCAGTAAAAATTGATGTTATAGCTACCTATAGACGCGTGTCATAAAGCTTACTTGGAGCTGGTTACTCATGCACTCGCCGACATCAAGAACATCTCGAATGAGTGCACCTAGGATTTCCGCATACTTCTTGCGTTGGGCAGCGAGGGTGTCGCGAGCCAACTGCACCTCACTTTCCTTGCCATTAATAATGAGGGAGGTTTGAGCGAGTTGCTCCTTGATTTCCTCAATCTCGCGATCGCGGGTAGCCAGTTCGGCCTCCCGCTGGTCATGAGAGAGTGCGAGCTCTTCTAGAGCTTGCAAAATATCCTTTGCTTCCTCTTTGCTTGATTGACATTCAGCCTGAATTACAAACAAAACTCCACAGCTGTATCAAATCCACCTGTTATTTCAAGAAATTTGGCTAAATAATAAAATGAAGAACGATTGTAAATAGATGGGGTTCGGATGCTGTTTTGAGGGATGCAACGAGATTCAATTATCAACAATACGGATAAATCCTAAAACGCAAAGGTTTGACATTCCATAATCTAGGCAACTCTATCCAGGCGGTAGTCGTGGGTAAAATACTAAAAAAGTGCATAGCCTTAGGTAACCTTGCTAGCTTACATTAAGGATTAGATATTGAGATCGCAATCAATTCAAAGCATCACGCAGATGCCAAGTAATAACTACGTGATCGAATCCCATAAAAGGAGCCAAACGAATCACATGTGATGCCTCGAAACGATATACTGTGTGAGTAGATATGATTCTTTATTGCCCGTGGATATCGTCATAGCGACGGGAAACTACGGAGAAAACAAACAGAAGGCATAGGAGCACATAAGCACGCGACTCAGTCACCACGGCACCTACCCATGTAGCATTGCACCATTAGCTACCACATGAGAGGAGAAACGATCAAATCTGAAAGGAAACTATTCATTGTATCATCATAGCGATCAGCCACGCAATTCGACAGGCACAATCCAATGACACCGAGGTACAAACAATACCAAGCATTCCGCAGAGAGCTCTCAATAAGTCACGCACACTTAAAATACAGTAAACTGGACGAAATTGGTAAACGCCATAATTAGTATTCAAGAAAGCCTTGTCAGTTCACGAAATATGGACGTAGCCTTGGAAGTGTTGCCTGTTGCCGTGGAAAGAGGCTATGGATTGTGGTGGATGGCAAGTACACAAGCACAAACAGTAGTGAGCAAATGTTTTGAGTGTCTGGATTTCAGAGTCGTTAAATTCACTTATTTTGATGTTACTGAGATAATGCAGAGGAAAGACTACCTGCAGTTGGGCAACATCAGCAAGACTTGTTTCCGCTTCCATTCGGGCGGTACGAAGCATTTCCTCTTGCTCCTCTAGTTGTTGGCGCAATCGAGCAATGGTTTGCGTGTGTTTATTAATGTCATCATCCTTGTCATCTAGCTGTTGATATAGAGCATGAAGCTGTTCTTCACTCACACCAGCTAAAGATGGAACAAGATCATGATTAACAAAAATGAGATGGAAACTTTATCCTCTCGGGCCAAAGGGCCCACATCTCGCCATTTGTGACTTACCAGGTACACCGGCACCAGACGTAGGCAATTGAGTGGGTCTGCCCGCCAGAGGACCAGAGGGAGTCGTCGTGGCTGTAGGTATTAGAGGTGCACCCGTGGGAGTGTCTAGCGCTACTTCATCTCCAGCTCCCTCCTCTTCCAATTCGAGTTCCATTGCAACAACCCATTCGGTAGAGCTTACGCTTTCACCTGCGATAAAACACGACACAAAAGGCTCTAAAAGGCCGTTTCTTCTTCCGATTACACTAGCAAACTGAAAATGTGAACGCTTTGATGAATAGTGTCGCCTATATTGCGCTAAATACCAACTACCACAAACCAAAAAACGACGAACGAATTGTTTGCATAAAAGAACAGCTATCTTATGAACATTGCTATCAATATTTACAGAAGCAAAAGAGGTTCTGTGGTCATTGGCATTACAATCCAAACACCGCCTAAGAAAGTCAAAGAGGGGAAAATTCACTGATTAAGGTGAGTATATGATAAATAGGTTCCTATGAGTATAAAAACGGCAGTCCCAAAGTGCGTCACCTGCTCTCCAGCGTTTTAATTCGGCCTCAAGGCGATCGATTATCTCCTTCATGCGACGAGACTTTGCTTGTAATCGCTCATATCGTCGACGCCATTCATCTGCGGTTAATTCTTCGTTAACAGTGACGATATTCTTAATAGTCTTCGCTCGCATGCCAAACAAAAGAGTAGATTTGGTTTCGGATTCGTTATAACTGGATGGTGAAACACAAATAACCATCGTTGTCTTGGCGTTACCACCCAAGGACTCTTGCAAGATCCGCGTCAGCTTAGAGTCGCGGTAAGGAACGTGGGCCTGAATGGAAAGATGTCTCGAATTACTCAAATACGGTAGTTCTATTCAAATACGACGAACATATACACACGTGGTTGTCCACTAAAGCATTGATAACATTGCCTAGAGCTGAGAGCGACTTGTTGATATTCATAGCCTCGGTAAGAGTGCTACCCTCAGCACCAGTCTTTGCGACCTTTTCACTACCGGCTAAATCAACCAAATACAGCTTGCCATGAAGTTTCTTCTGTGTTTCCAAGTTCTCCTGACGAACCGTAATCATAAAAATTGAATGTGAGCGAGAACTGTGTTCGTTCATGTCTGTAAAATTCGAAGCAAAATAGCAAGACCAAAGGCAACACCAGTAGTGCCATTAAGATGGAATGCAATAGTAACACATATAACTTACTTGTGACAGAAACGTGACGATTAACTTTCCCTTCGTCAATAATATCAAAAACTTCAGCCGGAGTCGAGACGAACCGCTCTGTCGCACCTTTGACGTAAGGAACACGATCCTTGTCCTCATGCACGGACAAATTGCTTTTTGAAACTAAAAAATACATGTCAACCACCCTTTTCTACACACCGTCAAGTAAATCCCGAATTTTGTCCAAATATATTTCAAAATAAGAAACCTTAATATGGAATTCCAGATTCTCATCCATATGATATATGTGGTTAAAAATGTCATGCACAATTCTAGGAATGATCCCTTGCAAATCAGAATCTCCGAGAACTCCCTAGCACACATTTGATTGGGAAGAGAATCAAACCTCCATTGTATAGGTTTTGCCGCTAGCTGTCTGCCCGTAGGCAAATATTGTACCATTGTAGCCGTTGAGCACATCAGCTACGATGGGCTTAGCTACCGTATTGTAAATTTCGAGCTGCTGGGTTTTCGGTTGGAAAACATTGTCGAAAGCATAAGTTTTATCCTTTTCCTGTAACAGAGCACGCATACAAAGCTTAGTATTATTTTTACCAAGCGTATCAAGTTCGACGAGTCCGGCGGGAAGCTAACGCAGTAGCTGTTGTCCTTTGATTTCTCATTATCATTAAGCGGTCTCACACGACAAACAACCTTAATGCTCTCAGCCATCTAGACATTAAAGGTAGCAATTTGAAACACGACGCCTACTCAGGTAATTTATATTAACAAAAAGTGGCAAACTACAAATTAGGCAAACAAATCGGTGATAAAAATGTAAAGGTTCAAAATGGTTGCAAGTACGACAAATTTCGCTAAACAATCGGAAATAAAAGCGGTAAATTAAAGTAATTTAATTTCATCTCCAAGGTGAATTAAATTCCGATAATCGTGACCCTTTGAAGCTAGTGTTTTACTCTATTTTTATGCATCTCCAACTTTTCTTAAAGGACATGCGCCATTGAGCGCTTAGTCACAGGGCAACAAAGCAACATTTTCATCACTGAATCTTCAAGCAGAAAGAAAACGGCAAAAAATTGCAGAATACATATATTTACATTTAATACTTTGTCTACATGACAACATGGAGTCTGATGGTTCCTATGATACACACAAGTGGTCGCATAAACAAAGTACTACTGTTAGGGTTTAGTTACCTGACGTTTTGACCATGTCAAGACCGCATTCCTTCTTTTCTTTTAAACTATATTTAATGTGCTTAACGTGGTACTCTTTTCTACCTAGGGAAGTCTTCGAGGTCCACAATTACTGTAACGCAGCCCGCCCAACTCTGAAAACCTTTATTTCATCCTGCAACTGAGGTGGTTTGCTCTGGAAAGGTTTGTTAGCCATTTAACACTGCGTGACTCGGGATTTCGAGGTACTATCTGGAAAGCCTTTAACATAAGCTTCTTTAGACACGGGATTTACATATAATTTTGGCTTCTCTTTTTGCAAGGACAATTAGAAAACAGCGTTATCTATTGCAATTGCAACCACGTCTTTGTGTTCAGCACGTCTTCAGCGTAACCTAGATGCAACTTCAATCTAGTAAATTTATAACCTCTTTACTTCACTACCATTTTGTTATGCTTTTCCATAATGGGTTTTGGTTATTCCAAATAGCCCGAAGCAAAGCGAATAACATGGTAACCGCTCGACTAATAGGCGGTTTCACAAAAAATTGCAAATATCCCTTTCCATGGGCAAGCAAATAGCACGACTAACTCGTGTTTTCTTACCTGCAGCACCGATTACGAAGTAATGACATATGTAGTCCAGCTTCATGTCTTCTAGCCGATGAGTGATCTTGGAGGCTAAAATAATAATAATAATAATCCTCATTTGGCTTTTCAGATAATATCAGTTTCACACTAGCGCTATTTTCTGCAAGAACAACCATCACAAGATAATTATGTGTTCTTAGCAGCGTTGGCGATTCTCAAAAAACTTCAACTCCTTTTTCAGATTCCTATGTATTAAATTGTTACCCTTGTTATAATTATTCACGGTCGACAGCATGATTGTTTGTTTTTTGTGTACGAATTTGTGTAGGGGTCGTCGCCACTTAATGTTTTGGCAACTCGGAACTTATTCCTGTTTTGTTCCTCTTCCTATTAGCATAATTATCATTCAAACTCCAAAACGGGGATTCTTTGCACAATGTTCTTGAGCTCTACTTATTTTCCGCACGTCAAGCTCGACTTGGCCTTTCTACAAAGGCTAACCACGATATGTCCAGATTAAAATATATGTACAACAGAATTTTAGCGTCAAGCTTCACGTGAAATCGCTCTACATCAATAGTTGCTCAGAACGCTGCTAGCCTTCTGTGCGCAATTAAAACTTCTTTACGGATATTATTTTGCGTACAACATACGGTTTTTGCGGATTTTCCCAAATTACTTCTTGATATCCTACCAATATGAAGGTAATAATGCGATTATGGTGTCCCGTGCCGTGAGATCTATAGCCTTCCACCGGTTTTTTTTGTTTCTTAATGCATTTTGTCGATTGCTGGAGCGTGACAGAATGTGCCCTCCAAGTGATACTTCTCCTTCCTCCACGTTTAAAATGCTTTAAAAGCAATGCTTCTAAAGGTTATGCTATGCCCCCTACCAGGTTGAGCTTCAAAAACGAAGTATCTCGGCAACATCATGACTTACGGGTCAACGCAAAGCCAAAGTTCGGCGAAAGTAACGTGTGCTTCTGAAATCGGTATCGTTTTCGGCTTATTTTTTGTTTCGTGAATATGATTTTGCAATGAAGATTTGTTTAGGTATGAGAATGAAGGATCTAAGTGAGAGAATACATGAGGAAGTTGTGTACGTCCCATATCATGTGCTTATGCTTATCTGATATTTTGCTTTCGGTTGAGCTCATTTTTACATTTTTTGATGCTGTGCTTCGGAGATGTCCTTAACGTGCTTGTGCTATTCGTATCAATCGTTTAGGATGCATAGAAATACTTTCATAAATAATTTGCTGTAATAGCAATTGAGTATTTGTTGTGGGCTGGAGAGAAAGTAGGTAAGGAATGAATACGCAGCGCGCTGGAAGGGCAATTATCACACAGTTATCTCTTGTGTGTAAGACATTGAAATGTGAAATTTAACACGGTAAGAGGGGCGCAGATGGTAATGGGTTAAGTCAGAGTTTTGCACAGTGCATCTTAGCGGTTTTGTGTATGAGAGATGAGGGCAGTTTCGGAGGTGATGTGGTTATTCGGAATAAGGGAGTAGGATCGACAATACGAGCTGCATTCAGGCAGCTGGTAGTCATGCTACCCTTCCAACCGTTGCATTCAGAGGTAGTGGCCTTGTCATTTCTCGACAATCTGCATGGGACGGCATAGGGTTAACCTATGACAGTACCCAGACGATCAGCTCCACCTATTGTTTAGGGATATCGGTAAATTTGAAGTGCTTGCTTGAGTAAAAGCACATCTCTCTTTGAGTTCTATAGGAGCATGTGTAGCGTCATAATGTAGTTTTGTAGGTGATTTTTTGGAGTACATTTTCTAGCGTTGTAAAGTTTTGCTACCAGTTAATTGAAATCCTTCATAGTGCTGAATTGCAGACCAAAAATACTGAAAAGATAGAACCAACCGATTATCGCTCCACTACAATGGTTGATTTCCACAGAACTTCTGCGTCACCTCGGTCGAATTATGAGAATCGGGTAGGTTATGTGTTTTGTTCGAGACACATTTTAAGGTAGGCGAATAGGGCGCAAACATCATAACCCATAAGCTAAACCCCTAAAAGCGATGGGCTTATTGCTCTGTGGAGAAAAAAAGGGACGCAAATGTTGATGAGATTTCGGCTACAAATGTGTGGGGGAAATGCCATAACTTATCTGCTTTACTTCTTTTTATAACTAATTTGAAGACGCTGATCAAATGTTTAAATCAGTTTATGCTTACCAAATGCTGCAAAGTTAGGATCTAATATTTGGACATTTTTGTAGTTTTGCTTCCGCGCATGTGTTTTCGAAGCAAATTCAGATTAACTTTGTGCCAGTTTTAGTTCCCAAAGAACCTGTGATATTTTGACTTAATGTGGGAAAAGTGACATTGGTGAAATAGCAGGTGTGTGGTACTGCTAGTATTGGCATAACCATGACCCACATTGAAAGTGCAGCTGCAAAGATAGGAGCTTCTGCTTGGTTGAGTACACACATTGCCAACCTGCAACCTTTTGTACGGGCATTTGAGATTTAAAGATGAATGTTAAACCCTTGACATCGTTTTTTCAAGCCCATCTCAGAATTGTGGGGAGAGGAACCTGCAACGTTTTGGACTGATAACTATTCGGGTGTTACGGTAGGTTTCCATTCAGATTGGTATGAGTAGTTTTGCACTTTTTTTGGTCATTGAATGTCCCTTTGATAAGAAATGTTTGTTTGTCTCTTAGTCTCCAATTGTATATGCTGCTGTTTAGGGCATCACCCAACGTTCTGCTGGTGTTAAACCCTTCAGGAAGTGCAGTATCTTCTCAAGGTCAATAGGATGCAAGATGGACTCAACATAAATGCGCAAAGCGGAAGATTAGGTCCCCGTGTTCAATGGGACCATATAGCAAAATTGAGAGACATCGAAAAAAGCCTGTTTGTTTGACAACACTTGCAGTAATAGTGCATTGTTAAGAACATATTGTGTAGCTACGCCTCACTGCGTATTATTTCAGCACATTCAAAGCTGGTCCAAAGGAACTTATGTTAAGTCCTTCATTTTTGTATCTAAAAATTGTGAGTCAATTAGTGCTTTTTAAAGAAAGTCGTTAATCAACGTCATTGGATAGTGGCAAATTTGAACGCTTTATGTTTAATCTAGTTTTTGAAAACCGACTCAACCCCTACGATCGTTCAACATTCCAGATGTGGGACATAGATGTCTTATGTTCTGCACTGCAACAGTTTGCGATTCCCCTGACAAAAACTAAGAAATGGTTTTTGTGTGCTTTAATGTTCAGTTTTAAATGACGCCCTGATGTTGACTCTGTTTCTAGTCCTTCAAAGTACTCCAACTTCCTCCAAGTAGCACCCTCTTCGGTTGACCTCCACAGGTTTGCATGGAGGTTTTTCCGGTATGATCCCCTCATAATGAAGCTATTCGGATGAATACGCCTAAGTTGAATGTTCTAATTCGCACTCATATAAGTGTTGCAATTGGGATTTTTCAGTGGATTGGAAAGGTTAATAACAAATTGTCTTCTGTTTCATTTCATCTGTGAACGCCGTTAGAAAAGGGACGATCGCGAAATCGGTCTCTGAGTCTTTGAAAAGCCGACATTTTTAAAAGGTATAGTAGAAGCCATGGGCCGAGACATCTCGAGTAAAATTTACTGCCTTCGACATTCGGCTTTTTTCCTATCCAGACAGCGTTAGATCACCATTAAAATCTGAGAAGTCATGGATTTTAGCTGGGCAGTTGGAATACGAGATTTTGTTATTGTTGTTGACAAGACGGCATTGCCCTTTCATCCACGTCGCTTATTTGAGTGCTATCAAAGGTTGGGTACTTTTGTTTCCTTGGAAATTAGTGAAGGAAAGCCGTAAACTGATTTCATTTGAAAATTTGAGCAACAAAGCAAAAGCGAGATTAATCATGACCATAGCATTTACCTCTACTTGGTCAAATAAGGCCAAAATAGAGGAAGTAGGGCTAAAATTCATAGGCTGAATCCGTAATTTTCTTAATAAGATTAGCAAATGGAAAGGGAGATGGAACACTGCATTATGCTTGAACGAAGGATGGCAAAGTTGAGCTGCTTTGACAAATGCGAACTTCAAACATCACCAGGTTGTTTCGAGCTTCCTCTCCTCTTCTATGTGACGCAAGAGGCATTTTCAGAACACCTGGGAATGCTGCTGATATTCTTAATGCCTGTATGTTTAAGCAATGTGCAGATGGTATCTGGACTCCGTGGTGTCTGTGGATGTCTAAAGGCCGTCGGAGGTTGTTAAGCAGATGGTCTAGCCATTGGCACGGTTTGCACCGGGTAAGTTAAATCAAGTTTTGGCGCAAAAGTGAACTTACAGATACTTGTGCCAGAATGACATCGGCTAAAACGTTTATGATCTAGATATGAATTCCAATTGAAAACTCACTGCAGATGGGGCAATATAAGCGGAATCAGTAAGTATTTGTTCATTTGTTGAGAGTCCTTAAGTTCTAATCACCTCTACTTTACATTTGGCTCTTTTGGCATTGCACGCATGGGAACAACGACTTGCACATTCTTTGGGTGACAGTGCAAAGTTAATGGATTGGCATTCCTTATTCATCATAAAGGCAGCCGATTCATGTGACATATGAAATCTAAGGAAAGGACGATGCTACATAGAAACAAATGCTTTATTTTTAGTCACTGTTAACTGCAAATCATATCTGTGGGTCAACAGACGTGGTAATTGGTGGTACTTTGCACACGAAACTCTGGCTGGCCATAATTTGCAGGCATTAGAGCGCTTAATCATATCAGCCTTCATATCGAGTCGCAAAAATGGATCTGTCAATTTATATATTAATGATGTCTCGAAATATCGTAATGAGAAATCCCAGTCTGAGAGGAATCTTGTATTATATAACAGTGTTCAAGTGTAACTTTATAGGGGGCAGACGGAAAGCAGTGTGGAAGGCGAATCCCATGCGTTAGGACCGTGAGAAATATCTCTCCAGGCGACATCGGATATTCAGCTCATCTGTTCTCCTATACACCCCACACTTCTTGTTATCAGTGCCTTGTAAATTAACTACAACTAACCCTCTATTGAGGTCCATGGTTCAGGGGCATGAGAGTAGGCAGGTAGTTCCTACAAACCTTTTTGCATACTTAACAGATACGGGTGATCTCTATCGAAACGCTACTTACAAGAATCTTAGTAAGGAGGCGAAAATTTATGTACTTCCCAAAAGAGACTAGGATCCCTTTTAGTTATCCTGCGATAACTGTGAGTTTAGTCATATCCGTGGAACGCAAGCCAGGCATTGTCAGTACGTATCGTTTAATGCCGCCACTTAAGAAACACTAAACGACGAAAAGTCAGGACTAAGTATGGAAAGCTGTAAATCATTCCGAAATGACAACAAAATACTCTTCTAAATAAGCTAAGTGTACCATTACATAAAAGCTAAAAATTTCTAGCAAGTATTTGCAGTGGTTTTATTGGACATAAGCCCGCTATCTAGTCCATCCACCTCGCTGCATAATGGGCACATGCTTCAATATTTGCGTAAGAACTTGCGTCTTTGCTTATGTACCAGAGACAAAGCTTTGTATAGGAGATCGATTTTTATATATTACCGTGCAATACATGTTCCACGATACCTGTTTATAAAATAAATAAATCTGGTTTTGTTTTAATATGACTATTTAAGTTTATTAAAGGTTGCAATTGGCGCCGCCTCTTTCGAGTATTTTGACCGAGATGTGGTGTTGAATTGCTTGGTTTACAAACAATCATGGATCCTTCAAAATCTTCTGATTTGCCTGTATTTTGTTGGATCGTTGGTTGTGCTATTCCAATAAATGCGTCTGCAGTTTGCAAATACTTGTTTGATAGGGGATCTGTTAGTGTCATCTTATTAATCGTGATATGTCGTAGAATCGACTCAAACCTCAACTTAAATCAAGCCTCGTCAGTTGCCAATTATATGCTGCTGCTCTTTCGAATCTCTATAACTCGCAGAGGGCATCATGGCGCTGTAAGCTTTGCATTTTTATGTTTTACAGGCTGTCTAATAAACAAGTTGATGGACAAAATGAGAACCTTGAGTAACTTCTTCATTGTGTACTGTTAGCAGTTTAGGTATGCACTATGTCCCTTTGATGGGCTTAGCTCAGATTGCTAGCTATGCTGTTGATTAGTTTAAGTCTTTCGCACGTAGTAATAATTGATGCTAACTTTGTAGCTTTCAAGGCGATCTATGAACATCTGCAGCTTGATTCTAGTAATATTTCTCCGGATATTAAGAGTTTGTGTGATAATCTTGAGGAGGCTGCGACAAAAAATGAGTTTTGTCAGGTACGTTCGAGGTTTGTAGTTTATAAACCTGTGCACCTTCCATTGCCTTTTCGAAACGGAAATGCTACTTTCTCATGATAGTGACGTTTGCACTATGAAAAGGTCTTCATGAAAGCGTTTGGAATAAGACTGCCTTTATATTTAGCTAAGATATGTCAATCATATGCTACTAGTGTTTTTTGGAAGTGTTGTGGTGGCTGCACCAGCATCGTTAACGAAATGTCAGTAATTTATTCATCCTATCTTCATTGGACATAAAATTGTGAGAACCAAATCAATTATGATACGTAAATATTGCCATCTCTTTATTATTAATTGTTCCCAGTTTCATGTTTTAGTCGCGTACATACTACAATTCGTTGTTGTCCCTTTCGCCTTTGCTTTCGAGTACTTTCCTCCTTATTTTGTGCTAACTAAATCAATCACATTTAGATTTACATCGAAACATTAGATGTCGTAGCTCTTAAATGGCTTTTCGTACGTCATGAGTGGTTAACAGGTCTAAAACTGTTGGTCAGAACTGAAGGCACCGAACAGTAATTTGGTGATTACGCCATGAAGTTAAAAGGAATACAGGTGTTAATGGAAGTTTTCCAAATTAGACTGATTGTGAGACAGACGCCGATTGACCACCGAGTAAAATACCATAGCAACGATAAGCGCTTTCACCGAATGCGCCAGCTAAAATGACTGACTTGGCGCAACGGACGTTGATCAATAACCTGCGTGGCGCGCGCACGCGCGCGTTCACTTGGCCGCACGTACGCGCACATACGTGCTTGCGCAGATTTGTTTGTCCACGGACAACCAAATTGTCTTTCCTACATGACTGTCATCTTTACGCTCTCTCTAGGCTCAGAACATTTAAGGGGAGGATATTTTCGTATCAATAATGATCTGCTTCCATTTTGCAGTTTTGATTCAACTGAATCGGCGCGATGAATTTAGGAGGATGCAGACTAGTTTAGACAATAATACACATTCGTATAGGATGGATCCGAAAACTGAAAATCCTTTTTCGCGTAGCGTTATATAAGAGTGCTTCTCAAACCACATTTTATTGCATTCACTTGAAGTGTAACCCTTTTATAATTGTTTTTCTTCAAGGTATTGACTGTTCTACCGAACTTCGGATGTGCCCTTTTTACTATTAACGTCCAGCTCTTTTATCGAATTTGCAGTTTTGCCTTCAGAAACTGACAGTACACGATTTAGCTTCTGATTTAAATTTGCTTTTACTGGTTAGGATCGAATAACATATGCGCCTTACGTCGCGCTTAGCTGTTATTATTTTTTGGTGTGTGTGATTTCATGCATCGTGCTTTCATCACTTTTGTTCTGGCACTATTATACTTGTTTGTTACTTTAAATAGTTGTTTTATCCTTGCCCATTTTCCAAAGGCGGTAGGAAGCTTTCCCGCTCCAAAACTTACTTATGATGAAATGAGCAAATAGCGTTTGCAGTTGGTTGATGTGACGCGGGGACAAAATTGCTGTGAAGGTAGCTCGAGCGTGTCCACAACTAAGTTCTGTCAGAATCTGCAAGCGAGGCACTCGAACTCGATGGCAGATCCTGGCACATGCAGCAAATGGCGATCATTCTTGTGTTTTCGGTGCAATCCCAATTCTTTCAAAACCTTGAATGGTTAGGAGGTTTAATTTTAATCCAGTTCCATCTTCATTGAATTTTTGAATCGGGTGACAGATTTTGAAGGTTGGATAACAATGTAATAGTGCTGATAGACACCAGTTCTACTTGGTGCAGGTACCTCTATTTCGCTCACCTCGGAAACACACTCAGTGACTAATCGGACAAAGTTGTATTCTAGCAAACGCGTACACTTCCTATTTCACCTCCTTCCCGGATCCACTGCACTTGTTGGTTGTGTATTTAAATAGCGTAATCTGGAAGGCGTTTTCATTTATCTCACTGAATGTTTTTGTGCTGATGAATCAAACTGATCCCTTCTCTAGACGGCGTTCTAGCACTGCAGTGTACATCGTTGTCACATTTTATTTCTTGTATATGTTAACGTTATTAAATGCTTAAGGTGATAGTGCTATTTTTTTCACCCCATATTGTTGACCGGGATAAGAACGGCGAAATCTCTGAGCTGATGTAGCAAGTTACTTTATTTCTGTACGTAAGGAAGTTCAAACTATATGAAGCAGTCTTATTCCTTTAGGTCTTCTCCGAATGACCAAAAGAAATGGCCTACTTTTGTCTTTAAACTTGACTGATAAAATAACTCAAATCGAACAGGTCATAAACCTCAAGCTGCAATACAAGTCACTCGGGAATAAAAGCAATGGATTACCTTGTTAAGGTTTGAAAAACATTAGTTTGAATCGAACAGACCATTCATTGCCATCAATATGATGTAAAGGGCAGCTTTTATGCTTGAATCCCCTTTTGTGTGTCAGGCTTAAAGGTTTAATTGCCACTGTTGTGTGTGGATTTAAGCATTCAAATTGACTTTGTACTTCCTTTTGAACTGCGACTGTTATTTGTAGGACTTCATAATAAAATCGCCTCTTTTCTTTATGATCTGTCCTCCTTCAAATAGGTGTTATGCGTGACGCACCATAGAAGCACCGCTAGAACCCGTTTGAATTCGTGGCTAACGTCGGGGTGCAAGTTCAATGCTTTTCCATCCACTGCAGCAGTTTGGTCTTCTCTTTTTAAATTTTTAATGAGTTTTCCCCAGGAATGCAGTTAATTCTGTCCGTGTCTCTAAAGCCCACCTTGTGACGGGTGTAAATTACCTAATTTAGCCATTTTAATCCCCTTCTCGGTAGTTGACAGTTTTAAACGCTCCTAATAAGATTTAAGTAAACACAACTTTTACGAGAACTAGCCTATCACTGAAGGAGGGACGTGTGTCGATGTCTACCACCATAACCGGTTAATACATCGACAACCGAGTCCTTACGATGACCACTGGCCAATGAGACTGCTTGACAGATTTCATCTAAACTCATTTGTTTGCTTGTTTGTCCACCCTCTCTACTCCATTCGCTTTCATTCAGCTTAGCATTGACACTGCAGACTTTTGGGTTATTCAATGGTGCTTCTTCTTTCCTTAAATTTTAATACTCTTATTGTCAAGTGCTTTACTTGGACAAATTCATTCTGAACTCCTCTTTGGCAGTTCAGTCCTATCTCCCATAGCTCTGCAGCTCCGCAGTCCTTTAGTACCAGCTGAACCTTAGCTACAGCAAACCTAAAACTGTGCGCACTCCTCAATGCTGCTGAGGCACTTTTTCTCATTGCAGAAGGGTGAGAACCTCTTCTGGCCCTTTTTCTCAAACTTTGCTAACTGCAATGAGCGCAAATTCATGTTTCGCTGAATTTTAAGCACATTCGGATTTGATGGTGTTCTCACCAAGAGACAGCCCCCTAGGATGAAAGAAACCAAAGCAATACGTATCTAGATCAAAATGTGTTGGTTTTCGCATTTAAATGTAGGATACACTAACCCGAATTATTACTCAACTTCATCCCAACGAGTCAATCACTCGATTGTGGAAGACATTATCTTCTACTAACCGACTGTTACTGCCCAAGTAACAACTCGTTGGGGTCATTTCAGGTTCATCTTGCATTTTTAAGGTGTAGACCTTAAGTTTCCCTGTCCTTCCCAATGCCAGTGCTCTGCATTTGCCTTGTTACTGTTTGCATATTGAGCTTATCGTTTCCATTACGAAGAGATTTCAACGTGTTGTAGAAGTGGTTAAAATTTCTCCATTGATTGTGAAGTCATCACGCATAACGAACTGCGCATTCAGAAAGTCCTAACCCCAGGAGGCATACAACTGAGCCCTCCGCCTATTTCCTTATGCTTCAATTATGCAATCTTTATTGTCTGGAGTAATTGAAATCGTACATTTAACTCATTCCTTTTTAGGCAACACATGTTGCCTTCATTGAATCCTTAATGAGGCTGTGCATTACGAAGTTGGCTGCTCCTGCGAGTTTGGATGTCGAGATACGGTAAGCCGAAACCACTTTCATGCGCATATTTGGTTTCTTACTAATTTGCTCTCTACATCACTTTAAGGCGTCTTATTAAGGAGCATCCACAATTAGAAAACCTCGTTACTTTGCCCACTTCCCAGCCCACCGAGCCACATTCACCTAAGTTGGTGGAACTATACAGTTGCAATATCCACTTATGGTTACTGTCAGTTGCGTGGATTGTGGTGCCGGAGTTGCTGCGAAATAGACAGGTATGGTGATTTGACAATTCTATTAGCTTTGAATGACCTCATATGAAACCACTTCCGATGTGTTGTGTCTCCGTGACTTCAAAGGTTACCTACGGGCTTGTCAGTACAGTTCTTCTAAACAAATTGTGCATTCCAGTTACTTTTTGACAGAATAAAAGTTAACATTGGATAGGAGTTAGTAATCATAATGCCCAATAATCCGGCATATTGTAATGTCGGAAATTTCGAGGTCTTTGTACAATTCATTGATCATTTCTGTCCAGGAACTTTAACTAATACTCGTTTAATAACATCAATTTCAGGTTTCGTCCTCTAAACTCGATACAGCTATACCGCAGGTTATCCAGACCTCAATTGTCCTTTACCATTTCTTTCACTTGATTATTTTAGCACACCTCGAACTGTCCAAAACGAGTTTTAAATTTTTGTCTTCCTCCTCTTTGTAAGATAGTTAGCTGGCATAGCACAAATTTTCACGCTGTGCAAGGTGTCGAAACAGAGCGTGAGCATCTTCTATGCTATTGTTTTTGTTCAAATAAACGCCAAAGGCATAAAAGCATTGATCCAAACCTCTACTTCCCTCTCCTTCTATCCGTATGTCACGCAAAGCATTGTTTATTGGGGGATGCGACTCAGTCCCCTTCAAAGTTCGTCCGTTGAAGTCCATCAACTCATTTAAATGGTTTCAAGTATTCGTACTGTAAGGAAGGAAAACCCGAAGTGTCTGAAGATTTTGTGATTGCTATCAATAAGACAGTTTACAGATCTTTGAAAAAACCCAAAAGTGATTACGCTTGGGTCTCATTAACACTCACGATCCATCCACACACCTAACTATCCGTCAGTCATCATCTTTCCGTGTACTCATCCATCTCGAGTGTGCTAGACGGTGTGAGAATGTGCGTGTGTGTATGACTGAGTACACATAGGTTAAAAATTCCTTGCGTTAAAGCTTTTGTTTGTCGCCATACCTTAGCCCGAAAATTAGAAACCGGCTCGGCAATCCGAATTTCGAAAATGTGCTTGATGTACATTCTCCTAATTGAAAATGCCCTGTTTTGCCATGCACTCCGAGGCTATAGGCTTGGCTCCGCCGTTTGGACAGTCATTATCGCCTTTCTTTCTCTCGCGCTTGATTTTCATTTTACGCTTTATATTAAGTATTTATTGGTAGGCAAGTGGCAAATCTTTACTTCACATTATCACTCTAATTGCAACAATTAGGTCAGGAACATTGACCACGGTGTACTTGTTCGGGGACTTGGTCTGATATCCCTACTCTCGTGTGCAGCATACTTCTATCGCTCCAATATTGAGAAAATTGTGCCATCGCATTCCAGGGCTATGCTAGATGCAGGTACTTGACGATTTAGCAATTACTATGACCCTGTCCCAAACTTTACTTGGTATCTTCAACTTTCCACCACCTTTTTTTAGAACGGCAGTGGAGGTGTCATTACTATTGTAGTTGTCATTGCCATATATTTGTCCTGATTAGATGCTGTATACATTCTTATATTGCATAGAATGGTTAGTGATTTGCATGGTCTAATATTATTTTGCGAGAAGTTTCTGGGTGAATAGGCGGAGCCGAACTTAGAGTGCTATGTTCAACGGTGCGGTGGGGTGCAAAAGCCACACATTCGCCCTAATCTTAGAAAAGAAACTTTCATTCTGTGATTGGCTCCTCTCGAACACTCATAGTTCCCTGCCTGGATGCGCAATTGGCTGCAATGTCCACTGCGAATGAACCAATGAGGGAAGATTCAATGTTGGAGGACGATCAGTTGAATGCGCGGCGTCTCTTCGCCACACTGGGAGGCATTTTAGAGGAGAAAAAGGTTGTGTTCTCTTGCAACTCACCTAATATTTCACAGAATTAATTTTGCACTCAATATTCTCAGTGAAGTCCTAAATTCATTCACTTAATATTAGTTTTTCTTTCAAATCATAAAATATAGATATTTTTCTCACTGAAGGGAAGTGATGGCAAACCGGATCCACCCCACGTCTGTCTAATCACCGCTGCCCTCTGCGCTTTGCCGCATTTTGTGGGTCGCACGAGCCCAGTTTTCTCTGATTTATCAGCCCTCTGTTCGAGTGCAGCCCTCTTCCATTGGTTTACGGGGGCTAAATGGCCGGGTTCTACACTGGTTCACCTTGAGCCCAAGCCCCCTTCTCAAGAGCTTACATCACCCACAGAGACCGCTCTACGAAACAGTGGTGCGTATACACCTAAATTAAACCTTCAAAACGCAAATTCCTTGACAATATCTTCCTATAGCCCTGAGCATACTGTCAAAAGTCATACGGTCTTCCGTTGCTCTAAAAGTTGATTAGTGATCTGTAATGGCACTAAGATGCGTTAGGGCTTTTTTCTTCTTATTGATAGCATACTTCGCATCACTTTCTTATCGTTCCCTTGACGGTGGTTGATTTATTTTCGTTTGAAATAAACTTGTAAATGCGCTGCGATCCATGGATGAAAGCATTGAAACAAACGAGTTCTACTCCTTTCACTTCAATTTAGACGTGGTAAGAGGTTAACTTTATTGTCACACCAATCCGGTTGGTAAAGTCATTTCGTCAACCTCAATAGCATCTATACAGTTTGTTTTGTTCGGGTTGCAAACCACAATTATAGTCTCGCTGTCTATGGAAATGATCTTGATGGATTTTTATGTTTGCCTGCCAGAAAAAGGCTTGGTAGTTACAAGGCTGTTAATACGATGTAAATTGGTTTCATTGCAAAAGTACCAGAAGGAACAAATTCAGGTAACGTTCAGAATTAAAATGGGGGTCATTAAACAGTGCGGCGTTAAAACCTTCTGCAGGTTTTTGTAGGAATCACGTTAATTAGGAAGTAAAGACATTAATTACTCATGGGTTGCCCACTTTTTCGACAATTCGGCACTAAGTCAGGCACCAGGGAATATTCGTTTAAAGTGATGAATTTGTTACTCAGTTGCCCTGCAGAGTCTTGTCCGTTCTTCCGGCGGTTTCGCAAAGAAAGCCCGACCAGCGAATCCAGACAATATTCCAGCCGCACTCGTGGATCTTAATACGGTGGAGCAGTTGGTCAGCAGCACAACCTCTGATACTTCCGAGGGGAGTAAGTCGACCGAACAGCAACAGCGGGAGGACGGGCTTCTGAGTGAGCTCGCCTGTACTGCAGCCTTAGCTGTTGTCGATTCACCCGTCGGTGACGGCATCGACTCCAGTGATGCACAGAAAATAAAAGTGTTTCCCAAACCTTCTCCTTCTCTAAAGCGAAATAACTCGGGCAGTGCCAACATAAACGCATTTTTCCTAAACAAGAATGGCAAGGCTGCTTTCAGCGCTTCTCCTCATCGGTCTCCTTCCCACTCTGCATTCAAAATGGTGAAAATTTACGCATTTCAATAGATGGTTGATGAGGTTTGGCTTAATTCTGTCGCATTATTCATAAAATTTTTCGGTTTTTCATGGCATTGGACGGTCGGATTGAAGTAGTACGTCAACGGTACCTATGCTAAATTGCCCCCGTGCGGACGAAAGTTATGAGCAATTTTGGGAAGACGTTTGAATAAGCTCACTCGATTGTGGATAACGTTTTTTGCCTACTGCCATCATTTTTAAGATTCAATTGCCTCATAGCCACATTCACCGTCAGAGCACCAGTAGAGTAGCTTAAAATGCTGGTAAACAACTTATGTATGTATGCTTACAAGACGAGTTCCTTTCAAGTGAATTCCATCAAGTTAACAACATCTCCTTTTTAGAATTCACCTAGTAAAAGCTTGGTTCAGTCATCGATTCCTCGAATTGGTAGTTCTCCCAGCTCCAAGGACCTGAAAGCAGGTAGGGTGGTTACTTTTGGACGGTGCCTTGTGGTATCTGTTTGTGATTATCTCGATGAGATGTGTACATTCTTGTGATTACGGACCTTTTTAACGGACACAATGGACGGAGAACGCCTACGAGCGAGTATTTCTTTCATATCCAGCAGAATTGAATTAATCGCACATTTCAGTCATCATTAAGTAGCGTAGAGTCAGAGCCAAACCTGAAGTCTGGTTTGCTACAAGTTGATTTCTTTTCCATTGCCGTTCTTTTACTTTGTTGTGTCCTCAGTTATTTCATTAAAGTTTCGTGAGCAAATCCTTTTTTTCGGATTAGCATTCATAATTTTAAATTTTATTTATTTTATCTTGTTTATGAAACTTTTCGCATATTGTATTCACTAAGGTTAATAATTGAGTACATGTTTATTCCTTCATGGCTATTTTCAACGCAACAGATGCATTTATAAAAGGATTCACTAGAATGCCAAAAAACTTTATCTCGTTTTTCCCAACGATTTCCGTGTTTGCGTCATTCATTCGTTCATGACTTCTACCTCTCCCTACCGTACAACAGAAAAGTCGGTGCCAACGTCACAAGCTCCGACGACTGCATCTGCCGCCCACCTCTCCAGTTCACAGACCGACTCAGGAGTTTCTCTAAATCGCAAACAAGCAGGAAAGACAAAGTACATTTTTGTCTTCTATCATTACCTAAATCTTGTGTTTTGGACGCCCGTTCGTTTAACTTCAATAGCCATTTATTGCACACACACTTCTATTTCTCTTCTTTTAAATCAAATGCCACTGCCTTCACAGATTTGTTGCATGGGTTTCGCCACTTAGGTGTTCATTCTTGTGTTTCATGTTGCTGAGGCAGCGCTTCTTTGAATTCACGTTCCTTCTGGTGGTCAGTCGCCTCCTTGCGACTGAACGTTTATTGTGGAAATCTTAAAATGGCACACGAAAATAAATGGAGCCATAGAATTATTGAATACTAACTTTCGGTGGCGCCTTTCTTTTTCGTGCTGATATCACAAATGCATGACACCATAAAAATTATGTAAAACTGGTGGTTACATATTTGACATTTTCATTTCCTTGAGCTTCGAGTAGAGCTAATTAAGTTGAACTTAAATAATGATTTCTTTCATAGTAATCGCTGAGTTGGAATAATTCAAGGCTGCACTTATTGCCATAGGGTTGTACTAGTTGCCTTTGTGTCGAATTTGCAGTCCTGTAAACCCTACGGTTTGGCCCTTCTATGGCAGTTAAAGTTCCTATGACATCTCTAAGGCCACTAGGAATGCATGAGCATGACTACCGACTATCACAGATCTTTCCAATGCAATCTCAACCCACCCAATTGCCCTGCGTGCCTCTGAACAAGAACTACTTGAGCAGCTTTTTCAGTACTGTAGTTAAGGCATATGACAGATTAAGTTGGTGTACTTTGGCAATGAGCGCATTTATTTATTGAAACATTATGACTGTTCAGTGTTAGTATGGTGCTTTTACAAATCAACTTGTAGTCTATTGGTTGTGCACATTTGATGGTCTTGGTGTCATATGAAACACGAGAAACTTGGAGATTCGCACATTTATGTTATTTACTGTTGAGTACTTTTGGCACCAGAGTTGTCTTCTCTTCGGATATTCTGATTTCACGTACAAGTTTGTATTCGAAGAGCACAAGAGGATGTTGATGGCCCGTATGAATTCCCATGATTAATCCTACTGTTATAGGAATACGGTTCGTTTAAATACCACACTTTTTTAGGAAATGTTATCTAGTATAGGCTCTAAGGAATATCGGCAAATGTAAAATCTATTTCGTATTGTTGTTTCCCTTATTTGTTATGCTCAGCCGGAGTGCGTAGGAAGGGTATGGCTTCGGAGTAGTATAGCTACAGCATCAGCAGTACCGTTATAAATTGCCACCGGTAATCGCTGAATGGTTGCATCTGTGTTTCGTAATACCAACAAGTTGGACGGAAAAGGCTCGGCAAAGTGAGGGGAAGCGCAGTCATTCATTGGTGGCAACGCCTGCGGAGACTGGTAGGGGCTCAGCGGTACTGCGACTCTCGCTGGATCAGCAGCGCCGCGCCATAGAGGCCAACAGGCAACGAGCACTCCGACAAGGCGACAAGATTGTCGCTCATCGTAACCAAGCTGCTTTTCTGGCACTCCTCCATTCCTCTCAGGTACAACCTCTCCTTCCATCTCTGTCCATTTTAAAACGCTAATTTTATCCCTGGTATGCTGTTCTTATTGGCATAGTATTTGAATGCATTGATAGGCTACTCCTCTCCTGGTGTTTTTGGAGTCACTTGTGCATTTACTAACTACGGACACATAACATCAGCCTAAATTGAGTGGAGGAGGTCTTCAGTCAATCTCCATGGCATAGAAGTCAACGGGTGTATATTTTCTACCTTTGAGTATGAATATGGCTGGTATTTGCATATTTGGCTGTACGTGAACCCACCAGCTCCTGTTCACGTTTTTGCACGTGCTCACAGACATGGGGGCAAATGTGATTGGCTCTTGGCTGAGGTTGGCGCGTGTGATTAAATCAAGTGCACGCGTGTGTGCGCATGTGTTGTATGCACATTACCTTACAGAAGCGTCGTCGTCAAGGTGCTAACGACGAAGGCCCTTCTCTTGCTGAAGAAGAAGAAAGCGAAATCTCGCAAAAGTACAACGACGACTTTACTGTGAGTCAAAGTGATCTGCCTCCGGAAGAGTCTGCTGGAGAAGAAGTAGAAGAGGAGGAGTACGTGGTAAAGGAAAAATCCGAGCAAAATTATTCGAGTTATTCGATGCCAGATGTAGAAGCCACCGATATGGAAGATTTCTCATCTAGTTGTGTACCTGATCAAGTGGAAATGTCATCGGATGGGGTAAGGTCTACTAATCCTTAATTGGATCGTTGATATGAATTGAGGAAAGTGAATGATAGCGTTGAATCGTTAGTACATTTTGATGGATAAAATCAGTAGATCATCTGTTGATAAAATGGTCGAGAGACTACGCGTAGAGCTATTTAAATCTGTTTGAGTTTTAGATCAGAGCATCAAAACAATCCTTGCTCAAGCTTATATTGATGTTTAAGGAAACAGTAACGGCTGAAATACTGATAATCCTGTTCAATAAAAGCCATGACCTCAGGCTACGTGAGGTCTGTCCCATTTAACACACCCGTAGACCGTATGCACCAGAAGGTGCGATTCAAGTGTGACATTAACGACCTCACTTGATAGCTGTTTCCACCCTCATAATCCAAGCCCTTAGTATTTTTTAATGCTATTATTCATCAATTTCAGGAACCCCGTGAATCCCCTATTCACTGCTCATCTCCTGCAAAAAGCCTTCAGTCGGAAGAAATCCCCACCCCTCGGATGAACCGTCGACGATCCTCTCGCTCTCCATCGTCAACTTCATCGCGGAATCAAGAAATTGATTCTGAGGGGCACTCCTCTGTCTCCGATCGGCGACACCACCATCGCGCCAATTATGAGCAGTCTGTACATTCTGCTCGTGACCTTCATCACCCCGAAAGTCGCTGCTCCCAATGCTCGCACTGCAATTCCCAAGGCTACTACAATTCCATGCCTCGACGCAGGCACAGAGGGCAGATGGAGGCAAACGTAGGCGATGGTTCTTTCAAAGGGAATGTCGAATATGAGGAACTTTATGGAACCATGCCTAGACGGCGTGCGCCCAAACCCCCACGTGAAATGAGATATCACTGCTGCTCTGGAAATAATTATCGGCATAGTAGAGAATTCTCTTCTGAGGATTGCGAAGAAGACGATGCCATCTTCGTCGATGAGACCGCTTCGGAGATCCACTGGAATAGTCACTTTGGGTTAGCTATGTCAAGCTTCCTTTGGGATTCTCTGTTGATCGTTTTATTTACTTATAAACAGGGGATGCATTATTTTGCCGCCAAATGGTAACATCTATCAAAACCTCCTACTTTCTGTTTGACCGATTGGTATAGCCTACATTGGGCGGTTTTGGACCAATATTTTCAGTTTTTCCATTGGAGAATGTCGTTTATTTTTTGAAAACATAAATTATAATATGGAGACGTCCATCAGGTGCTAGCATTAATTGGACTTTAATTTGTTGGCCTTAGAATTTATGCGACAAAATAGTTGTTAAAATAGCGAATGTGCAAGAAAATCGAATGTAGTTTAGCTTCGGTGCTTTTTTGTTGGTTCTGAAAGCGCACACCATTTCTGGTGTGGAAGCTGAAAGTCGGTGATGCAGTCCGCGGCATCATCGACGTTTATATTTGTGGGCGCTGTGCACCAATAGAGTGGCACTTTTTTCGCGTAAGCATGCGGGCAAGGGCCAACCCACGCGCTTCAAGCCCCATTCACACTCGCGGGCGATTGTCACACTGGTGGAGGCCTTAGTCAACATCCACACATGAGGGATTGGTCACACAATCACAGTGCAATGCGTGAAATGACGTGTCACGTCATGCCGACCTGCGGCAGAGTAGCAATTTACAGAACGATTTGAGCGTAACATGTGTTGATGCTCACTCCCATCACAAATGGCTTTATGCATATGAGCGTTGGGACAAGTAGGTAGTGAGCTGCATTTCGGCGGCATTGCACTACCTCACGACTATTTTTGTGCTCTCATCTTTTCCCTGCACATGATGCATGCTTAAGGCAAACGCGGTGGTATTTTTTTACTTCACCCTCCGTCAGTGCATTCCATTTACACACGGAAAAAAGGGCAACGATGTTTCTCGACTACTTTGAAGGGTAAATAACAGCTAACTTGTCAAAATACTTTGACGGTCATGCGACCAGTGACGCTTTCGTAGTACATTACACCATGTGAGGGTTTGATTCTTTTTTTCTACAACAGGCACGAATCCGTTGATTTCACGCTTCCATTTTACTTGACAAGTACTTAAATTTGTTGCCATTTTGTTGCATTGAGGCGTCCAGAGTACTTCGAACTTAATCCAGGCCCTAGCGTGTCTGAACATTTTGATTTCCTAGAAGGCACTTTCTCTTCCACGGTCGAGTTCTTCAGGCAGTCCGATTGTCCTCATCGTGCTTTGAACAGTTTTCCTTTAAACGTTTTTGGTAGTCTGATTCAATTGTAGCGGAACAGGGAGATTGGTTCTGGGCGAACTTCCACAATACTGCCCTTCGGATGCGTCGATTTTGTACCAAGTGTGTGTTATGCAAATTATACTTCGAAATTTAAATTAAAACATTCAGTTTGGCTTTCAATCATCTGAACTCACAATTTTTTACAACGGCAAAAAAAGCCATTCCGATTCCGAAGGGATGGAGTGAATGCAATAAAATAACCTCTTAAATGATTCTATTTATGGTATTAAAAAAGTACAATGTTCTAGGCGTTGATCAGTAACAATGAGCTATTCTGCCATATTTTTTTCATACTTCTGGGCAGAAATGGTGATCAGTGCATGCTCCCGACTCCGAACGAGCTTGCTAGCATAGAGGGCTTGAGAATGCCTACGTTGGGTGAAGTGGTTAGCTGTGAGACGACTCTTGAATACGAATTCACCTTCGTGTGGTGGTTGATGATTGGGCGTCAATTTTACTGGCGGGTGCCTCATACCTTGCTTGTTCATTAGCGCACATTTGCTTTTGGAGTAAGCTACGCCAGCACCTTCCTCTATGCTTCTTGTTAGAAGTTTCAGCTCGTTACAGAATAGAATGAAACATTCTCAAGACCCAAGTAGTTCACATAATTCTCTATTAAATGCGATTCTTACATTACTTTGCATTTTTTGGGCCTCATGATCTCACTCATAGTGCCTGATGACTTTTCCATACTCGTGAATATGTTACGATTGCTTGATTAAATTTGTCCTAATTCATTCAACTTCTAAGGCGATACTGGCCCCACAGCTCTTTGGGCAAATACTTTTCAAGCTTTACGGTGCATTTTTTTTTACAAAATTAACAATTAGGCTTCAACGAATTCAGTTAAGTTGGTTATGTTAACTGGTTTAACAATACATGCTATGCCGTCTCTCGCGCTTCTTCACTTATCAATTTCTTTTCTGAGCATTCTATACTTCGACATGGAAGACTTCTTCTTGCTTGATGCTGAACTTTGACTTACCTCGGTTTTAATCGTATCAGTCGTGCAATTGCCACACGTTTACCAAGCGATTTTATTCTTGAACGCCTTGCTCTTGCCAGTAAGATAAGAGCGCTTGATTTTATTTGATCCCCGCAGAAAGATATTGTTGTTGTTGTTTTCAACCCAGCCCACCACTAACAGTGATAAATCTTAGCAAAACAATTATTAAAATGCCACGGGTGGGTGGGTTTGGGCTGCTACTGACTTTAAAAGGAAAACACATCTTTATTTACCAAAACACAAAAACGTAGGGTAGATCAAGCTAAGTGGATATTCAGATACAATTGCATAATGAAATCGCTTTTTTTATTGCATTCTGCTAATGATTAGTCGACGAAGGACTCCTTCAAATCAGCGTCTACGCCGTTCACAACTGGGAGCTCTTGACTCTGGGGAGGAATTTAGCTATCCCGTATGCAACTCGACCCTCCCTCCTCGTCCGCATCGGCTAGATCTAAATCACTTAGGCAAGTCTGCGGGAACCGGTCTGGACGCTCTTGTGATCGCAGAACTTGCGCGTTCAGTAACTACACTTCGCTCTGACATTGAACGCCTCACTGCGCAGCAACTCTTCCTGTGCACCGACATTCGCGACACTGATCCGACGAAACCTGTCCCACCAGTTGGATCCCCCCACTCTTCCCATTTGCATCTGGCTGTCACACCCTCCAGCAGCACCCGCGCCATGTGGAGCACAAGGATGCCTCTGCGATATCCCTCTCAGTGCAACGTACAGAAGAACGATAACGATCACAGAGATACCGATTCTCCAGACCATATGACCAGTGAAATTACTGCACTTGATAAAATCTCCCTTTCTGTAAGTTCCTGTTCCCACTGTATCTATACTTACGCATCCCCATTACATTGACTTTCTTGCCATTGCTCTTGTTCAAAGAGGATGGGGCGATACCTTTCAAAGACACTGCATCAGATTCCATGATATAGACACTTGCTCTCAGAAGGCGATTTGCGGTTTAAATTTGGTGCTGACATGGTTCTAACATGGATAAAATTCTTTAATCAGTGAATTATTCAATCTGCTGGCGGTGTTTGCTTCCATGGACGCATCTGTGTACTGTTTTGACGCATATCGTAGCGTGTTTTTTCGTAGATGGAATTCCCATCTGTTAATGCACACTTACTGGCTAAAAAATACTTATCGTTAATGTTAAGTGATAGTACACGAGGCGAATACGAGTTGATTAGACTTCTCTCTCAATTGCCTTAAGTATTTTTCACAATAATAGCGTAAGAGTACGCGTTAAAATATGGAAGCACTTTAGCAGGTTTTCGTAGAATCGGGATAAAAGGTGGGATGAAATGAGTTGCTAATTTATCAAACTAGATACCACAAGTAAATTAAATAGCTATTAATTATGATTGACACTACATGAATGCTTGTATGGAATCGAATGAACTCCCGCATCTCACAGCCTCCCTCAATTTCATTAACTTACAGACTCCAGAGATCAATCCGTTGGAACCGATATCACCCCTCGAGACAAAAACATCAGATAATCACACCCATACTGCAACCGAATCTCCATCTCCCGAGCCCGAGGTCATTAAGCCTGCTGAAAAGCTTTTCATCACTTTCGAAAGTCCCACATCGGAGGTTCGTTTTTCTCTTATCCATTTCCCAATGATACCTGAAATGTTGCGCAATAGTGAGTTTTCATAGAACAAAGCCTAGTTGCTCAACACGTTAGGTGGCATAGATTTGTGGTGAATTTGCCTTTCTACCCGTGGTATTTAGTTTAACGGGTTCGGTGGAGTATTACCGTCTTTGTAAAATGTAATACTATTAGTTTTTGGTAATCTTTCTAAGCAATGGTTTTCCACATTTTATTAATATTGCATTATTTAGTCATCGTTGCTGAGAGCACAATCTTGAGGACTTTAGTGTGATATGGAATGCTTACTATTTTTTGATTGAACGTGTTTTTGAATGAATGTCAGCGTCTTCAACGAGCGCGAGAGCGTCTCGAGGCTCGCAGAGCTGCCGATCGTTCCAGGCTAACCGAAAGCGCTTTGCGTGCCCGCATGGCTGATCAAGAGTCTCAGTTCTTGGCAGAATTGTCCGAAATGGCGAGAAACGTCCCTACTCTTCCTGCTGATGGTGTTTTTCCCACTGATATAGAGGTGAAGTTCTTACTCCTACTGAATAAACTTTGACGTAGTTAGTTGATAGGATGCAGAAAGGCATTTTGTCCTAGTTATTAACGATTGAATTAATTGAAGGATGGCATTATATGACTATTCGTCGTAGCTTCAGTCTTAGCCTTTATGTAGGATCGCCTATTTTAGCGCTAATCATAACTTGTGAACATGGGTGAGAAGTCCGATTTGCTTTTGTTCAGTCCGAAAATTCAGGATTTCCCGTGCATACAACTAATGATGACGGGGCAGCCGGCAATAGTGAAGGTGGTTTGGTGGCTTCAGCTACTCCTCTGAATCCCACCTGTCCGACCTTGGCACGATCTCGTCAGCCTTCCGCCAGCGCTACCGTTGCACACAGAAAGCCTTCTGCTGGTGTAGCTCGAGTTGGTGGTAGCGGTCGGAACTCACGGTCGGCTTCACTTAGCCGTTCAAATGTTCGCAGCTCGGTTACATCGAGTAGCGGAAACCGATCAACTACTGTTGGACGCGTGACTTCAACCAATGAAAAAAGAGATGCTGTATCTGTTGGGCGCCAAAGATCCGTGTCACGACGGTCTGTCAATCAAATTAGTAATGGACCCAGTCTCTCCTGTAAGCCTTCCGTGCATGTCTTTTGAAATTAGCGTCAGTTGGATGATGCACTGTTCAAAAAATAATTAAAAATTGGTGCTGTAAGGCTCCTCCTCCTCCTCCCCCGTCAACGTTAATAATATTATTGTTTCGAGTTCATCAATACATGGTTCATAAAATTGATTGTACTCCTGATCTGTAACAAAATTCACTCGAAACAAATCTACCCCATTAAGCGGTATGTTGCGATAGTGCAAATCTGCTTGCGCACCATTGAGTCTACGTTGCATGGGAGATTGCAATAACAGTCTGTGAAGTAAATGTTTTCTTGACCATAATACATTGGTGCCTATTTTCTGCCATGAACACCTTCGAATAATCTTATTTGCCAAGGAATGGTTGGCTAACATAGACTTACAATTTATTAGCTCTTCATCGACTGGAGAATGGTGAAGAAAGTGCATACAGCGGACCTGGTTTCCCACTTGCTGGCATCCAACCGCAACCCCGTCTTTACGTAAAGCCAAAGTCGAAGTCGAACAGACAGGTCATTGTGAACGCGATTTCACACTGCTGCCTTGCTGGAACCGTGAATGAACCTGCAAAAAAGCTAGCTTTGCAGGTAAGCTGAATCCATTTCGTTCTTCATATTCAATCGGCATATTGATGCATCCTGAAAGAGGCATTCTTGCAGTTGACACTGTGATTATCAAGTAGCTTAAAATAGACTGTGAATCGGTAAGGACTTGAATTACTCACAATTTCCCCACTCGTTGCTGGTTTAAGTCAGTAGCATGTGTAAAACTGCTTCAGCATAATAGTTTTGGATTTCACTGAATAAGTTTTTTTTTTAAATTGCTAGGTTTTTTTGAATTTGAGGAATCCCTCGAGTTTATCCCGCTATTTAAAATTGATTTCTGTTCAGCAACGTCCGCCTCTCCTGAATGCTTTGGAGCGAATTTTAAAAAAATTTAATCCAGTGTCGTGGGCTGGCAATGTGTGTAACTCTTGCGAGCATGCAACCGCCACGTGTTCCGTTTTTGCTGCTATCATGCGGCTACACTTCCTTGACTATTGCAAGCTTATGCTTCAAAAGCGGTGATAATTTGATCAATCTTGGCAGTGCACAAATGGGTGAATCATGCGTTTTTTGTAGGAGCTCGCTGCTGTGGATGGATCGCATTTCATTGTTCTTTTCCGAGACAGCAGATGCCAATACCGTGCTCTATACGCCTTCGATTTCGAAACAGAAGAACTGAAATTCATCTGCGGCAATGGCCCCCGGAAAATCACGCATAACATGTGCGACAAATTTTTCAAGTAAGCCCATGCTATGTCAAGGAGCTTCAGATTCTCAAGGTAGTAGTTAGTAAATTGACGTTTCAATTTTTATTGCTTTACCACTAACGATTGATAGAATTGTCAGATGCGCTCACTAACCTCAATTTTAAACATTTCATAATTAAGATTATGGTGAATGGTAGCGTTTGAACAGCGTAATTACACTGAATGCAAAAATGAATGCATCAACTGATCATATGAGTTAACTCACCTATACTTAAACGTAACAGCATTGCAGTTGATCGAACGTAATAGGACTCACCCATGTACTGAACGTTTATTATGCGCTTTTTTGCACTTAGGTACAACAGCGGGGCAAAACAGTTTAGTGAAATCACCTCTACAAAGCACTTGAGTGCAGTTGTCGATGCTATCACTATTCAGAATTCCTGGTGGATGCGATCGCCTCCGTTGCACAGCAACGCTGCGCGAGCTACCGCATCGGTAGCTTCAGATGTTTCCAAATCCTAAATCCAGATCATTTTGTAAACAAAAAGAGCGAAAGAGAGTGCATTTTACCCACTGCCTTTCATTCACTCAATCCCTCAATTCTCATCAACTGATGCATAACGCTTGGACACAAATTCGATATCCACCCTTCTCTCCTCAATTTTCCATGAACCGCACACGGAACCAAGGAAGGCAAACATTTTCCCTGTTGCTTCTTGCAAAGAATCCGCACTTGTCTTTGTTGCACGATGCTGTACTTATTCATTGAGTTTCTTATTATCATTTGGTGATGGTATCATGTACATGCTGCTTATGAGGTCAACTGCTTTTTATTCCATGTTAACAGTTTAAAATTAAGCAACTCTCCAAAGGGCCAGAGTAATCATATTTCGTTCACCACATAATGTTCCTCAAGTCAAACAATGTGATGGCATAGTTAGTAACTGAGATTGCAACTATGGCAGGGTTCGGGCTCGCATTCATGGGGTCTACACAGTAAAAATCAACGTTCAGTGAGGCGGCAGTATGTGTTAAGCAATTGCTTTCACTTTCGAAATGTGGCTGCACATGTACGAAGGCCACGAAGGCAGCAATGTTTAAGGGTCTTTCTTATGTTGAGGTATTCTCCTTATGCGAAAGAGTCCGTGAAATCTACTAAAAATCTAGGTGGCCTGTTCGAAGTCCAGGCACTACGCCGCAGTGCCGAGAAAACTGCAAGATGAATGCGATTTCAGCAGTGTTAAGTACGCACATATGCATGCTGAATTTATCATGGATGGCTTGGTATCGCCAAAACGGACTGTAAAAGCCGAATGTCTAAAATGTTTAAAGGTTGTCTATTCTTAGAAATATAGAAGGATTCTCGAAAATCACAGCATTCTCGACTTTTGGTAGCCAAAGTGGTATCCTAATCTCTTGCATGATACTTAAAATAGCCAACCTAATTGGCGTTGAGCATGCAATAAAACGCATTCCATATAATTTAGATGCCTTAAACCTTTATTAACCTCTTCTGATAAACTCAGCGCAAGTCATTCTCACTTTCTTAAAATTCAAATGGTGCAGCTACAAGTAAAGTATTGGGGCCTCACAATAGTTATACGTGCGCACCCCTTGTGGCGGGTAAAATAATGTGGGTCTCGTTAGGCTAATAGGTGGGTTCTGTCGTTGTTGGTGTGTTACGCTGTTCTTGTCTTTCACGCTTGACATGACGGCTTTCTACGCTTTAAAATTATTTTTAATGGTTGAGCGGTTGGTGGTTAACTTAACTTACACTTACGAGCAACTGAATGCCTGTTTTCAAAGCTACTTTAGTAGCTCAAACATCATGCGACTCTGGTTTATGGTGCATTTCGCTCTGTACATTGAGTAGTGTACGATTTCGAGTGTTATAATTCGTGCTTGTTAGTTGCTTCCTACGCCTCTTGCTTTTACCCTTCGTAACCTAACGATACCAACTCAAATACCATTCACGTTTTTGCTTTGTTAGGGTTACCTCATGGAAGTCATCCTACTTAAATCCACAAATGCTGGCACATATTCTTGTGACGCTGATCCTTATATAAATGTGAGCTACTACTTCATTTGTCATTCGTTTTAGCTCTTAAAGTCTCGTGAATTTTCAGTGGAGGTTATTGAAACACTGTCATTTTCTGTATGTGGATGTCTTTTTGAACGACTTTGCAAGTGGAGATCTTCGTACAGTTGTGTCATTTTCTGTAGTCAGCGAGCTGTTTTCTCGTACGCTTCCACAAACTTAATCGGTATTTTTTGACTTTCTTAATACTGAACCACAAAGGTCTCCCTGAGGATCTATGCTTTGCTGTTGGACCTGCCACATCTTCTGCAGGTATTCACTTTGTGGTATTTTTTGGTATATCCAAGTGATCATCGTGTTTTGTTCGAGTCATGGATCCAATCAGCGTACAATAGTATTGCACATGTAAAAGTGATTCATTTGTTGGTGGGAGTTTTCTCCCATTTTTGTACAAGGATTAAGGGGTCTTATAAACCCTTATGTTTTAGCTAGTAAGTTAGGATTCAAACCAAGAGGCTCCCATACTGGTAATGCCAGAGATTTGGCAAATCTCATCATCGATGATTATGCTGAAGAAGTGTCGACAAAACCTATTCTCCTGCTTACTGGAGCACGCCATAGCTCTGTTCTGCCGGATAGATTACGTAAAGCCGGTAGGCTTGTCTCTGTTGCAAATTTCCGTAGGCTTGTTAGTAGAAGAAGTCGTAATATACAGTTCTAATCCAAATCCAAATTTCGAGACGCGGCTCCTCTCTGTTCTGAAGGTGAGCTGCCTTTTGTTAAGTATTGCGACCGTCACTTAAGCTGAATCCCTAATTTATTGTGTAATCAGTAGAAGAGCGAAAATCATCCACAATATCTGGTATTCTTCAGTCCATCAGGTGTTGAATTGGCCTACCCCATCTTATCCAAATTCCTATCTCAGAATGGTTATGCCGTACAGGTTAGTTATATTATTTACACTTTTTTTCGATTCTATTCATGGTGTAATTTTATGTTCGTTAACTGTTGTATTAGTCGTTTAAGTCATTTACTTCCATTCGCAAGAGAGATGTCTGAGTAGAGCTTTAACATCACTTGACTTTCTATCCTCCATTGGTCTTCACCTTTTTAGATAATCGCAATCGGACCCACTACCGGAGCGAAGGTTGAAGTCCTAAATCTCCCACTAATGGCTGTCTGCCAGTCAGCGACACCGGAGAGTTTGCTTGAGTGTCTACTGCAAGCTCTCCCTCGTTGACCTTTGATTCGTTTTCCCCGCTCCCCTCTACTATGCGGGGGAGACAGTGTGCCTCTAGGTTGCCAAAAATGGTTAACCTAGTTAGATCCTGATTTTGGTAAAATATAATCATTCTTTGACCTAAGTTATCTTTTCGATAACCCTTGTTCCCTTGCATTCCACTTTCGACTTGGGAGGACTATCGTGGCGATCGATTCAGGTGAGTGACATCAGATTTGACGACCTGCGGTTTAGCAGGGGCTACTAATCTACCGATTAAAAGGGAGCATTACTGCAGCATATAAGTGGACGAGGAATCGGTGTTTGGTTAACCGTCGGTGACTCCTTTGAGTAATGTTCCACATGGTATAGACATTCATCTGGTAACGTATGCGATTCGCTTATTTACTGAAAGTGACAAGTTTGAGGATATGTGGTCATTTAAAATCGTAGCGACCAAAGTTAAGGTTACTGGTCTAAACTGTAGTAGCACTTCGAAAATGGTGGGAAATTTCATCGGTATTTCCCAAAATGGTCCACTTAAACCTGGTGGAGAAGTGTTTATTTCCGTGCCTTTAGAGTTAATCACAGGCGCTAATTCAAATTATCGAACCAAAAAAGTCAACCAGTTTCGCTGGGAAAGGGGAAAGGTTCCGTGGGTTTGCAGTGGTGTTCCAGCCGCAGTTTGTGTCGTTCCGCTTGGAAGCGTCGCTGTGCATAGTCGTCAATAACGTAGGCTTCTGAGGCATGGAATGCGGCGTCAGGGAGGCTGGTGCCCGTCACATGCTCCAACAGTCGCATGGAGGCGCAGCTGCTTGTTGGGTGACACTGACCACACGCCCCGCAGTAGTGACGCTCACATCTGTCGCCGAACTCCGTAGTATAAAAGGCGTTCTCCGGTTTCAGTTGATCTACTTGCCCTTAATTAAGTCCCACTCGATTGAGATCACCAAAGATCTATCATGTGTATTTTATAGTATATAGGGTATGCCATTTGTTGGGTCATTCGTATGCTTGAAATTAATTGGAAACTAGCTAGATCATCAATCTCAAGAAGTAGAACGGTATCATACGTACCATCCTATTTTCACAGTATCAGTTTATGCAGTAATAGTAGTAGTAGTTTATGTAGTAAATCAATTTTACTTACTGGGCGACAAGTAAGCATTGTAGGGTTCTGAATTTGCATTCCAACGGCGAGCCATCCCGTCACTGCTGACAACTTTCAGAACCGCCCTACCACCACATTCACGTGCTGATGCTGAAGTCACATGCTACGGAATCGAGCTACCGGGCATAAAGCAAAGCATACAAAACCAAATAAATTTTATCCCTCTGAAGGTGCAGAAATAACTCTCACTGTCACTATGAGAATGAATGTAAATGACCGTGAAATCAACACACGGAATGGGAAACGGTGATGTAAGACTAAAGGATCTCCTGTTCCTTGTACAAAATTTGCAGTCTTACATCCTATTTGAGTTTAACCATGACGTTAAGCAACGGGAAGGGACAACCTATCATACGCTTTGTACTAGCTATTTTGGCATGAACGTTACTGTCAAAAGCTGTCCATGCCTTGAGTTCGAGTTTAGCTGGATTTTTCCCAACTGTTCCACCACGCCAGCCATATCTCATAAAAGCGGAACCAAAGCTAGCAATTCATCCTATCTAGTCCGACACGGCATCACCGACTAGACATTTGCCGTCAACGGAAGCGTTACTTCTCCGTCGAAGATGCTCCAGATTTGGAAACATAAACGTAGTCAGTCTACGCAAAAGCGAATCGCACTTGTTGCAATTACACAAACAGGTACGCCTGATGGGATCAAACTCCTGGCACTGCTTTATGGTTTTGGTTAATCGACGAAAAAGTTTGAACCCCAATCCTCCAAAGTCTGCTTCTTAAATGGTAATAAACTTACACAGTATCGGTTACATGGAAATGGACGTCTTTACCTTGCACTCGGGCATCACACCGACCAGACTCAAGAAGTTACAGGAAATCCGAAAGCATAGGTAAAAGCAGTGTCTATTTAGACAAGCAAGGGTGAAGCAATAAAAAACGATGGAGGTGCATCACAATAAAGGGTTTAGACAGCTCATCCGAGATGTACGCTCCTGTGCATTTAATCGAGCATAAGCCACACGAATGTGCTTTGGTTGCAAGGGTCCAATTTCCCGCAGTTCCTCCTTGTAGTCAAGTGCTACAAGATAGCAAAAAAGGAAACTGGAGAGCTATGCCTCAAACGGTTATCTTATATAGGATGCTTTGCATTTCTTACAGTCGAAGAAATTATAACAATGTGAAAGTGCTAATCTAAGCAAGGTAACATACCTGACAAATTAACTCACTTGCGACAAGGAAACAAGAAGACTGCTGAATGTCAGCGCCAGGGCAATGGCAGAGTAAAATATTTTGTATGATTTTATGCCTACTTAACTTTTGCAAACAACCAGTAACTACGATGGCAAAATATAGGTCAACAAATGTGATACATTTAATCAGTTGCAGACAAACCTGCTTCAACCAATTCACCGACGAAAACTTTTGTAATTCCAGCCATTGCGATAACAACATTCTGGGAAAACGAAGTTTGTGCCACGGACTGGATGAGCTGAGCATAAAAGATAAAAAAAATTAGTCACAATGACAAAATGTGGTCATTAATTGTATAGTTACCTTGACAAATTTAAATGCGTGAACTTATGTAGATAATTACCATTCACACCCTCAAAATAACAAATTAGAGTTGTTATAACTAATAATACAGTTCCTATGCCTTTTCCCACCAAAAAACGTCTTACCCCAGAAAACTCTGATAAAAGCATAGTCACTTCTGAAGACATTTTGTATTGATTGGTTTGGAAACTCAATTTGCAATCGCACACAACAACAGAGACAACCATGGGACCTACCCGACTAACAGCAGATTTAGTAAAAGTGGCGCGTCTGTAGGACTCAAACCGGCTCAAGTGATCATCATTAAAATGAGCCATGAGAGCGAGCAACTTTCTATCTTCAGCCCGATTAGTCTCTTCCTGCTGGTCAGCGGTGGTGACGCTGCGCCGATCAGCGCTACCACTCCCACCATTGTTCCGCTCGAACACTTCTACACCGAGAACCTCAGCAAGACGCTCAGTCTCGTCCTGCTCTTCATCGTCCTCCTCATCAACCTCCTCCTCCAACTCCAATTCTCCTTCTTCCTCGTCTTCATCGTCATCACCAAACAACTCCTCTACCTCCTCCTCTTCCACTTCGTCATCTTCTGTCACCATCACCTCGGGGACACCTTCCTCCGAATATAACCCCGTCGACTCCAGCTTCGTGTGTTTCTCCGGGGTACTTAGAATGGATTTCTGGTATAAATAATCACGGCTACCGATAGGGTACACTATAAACACACAACTTCAATAATTACCTACATTTTGAAATTCGCAATAATCAAGCATGAAATATTTGCTGTCCAAATTGACTTCTTGTTGTCTGGTTAAGATGAATTTAAAATCAACGATAGAGGAAGCATAAATGGACATAACTGCAGGATTCTTGGTAAAATTGGAACATTTGAAGGTACACCTGAAGTACGCTCAAAATATTTTGTAAGAAAGGGAATGAGATGATTTCAATCAATTATACGATGGCCTTATTTTCTGTACCATTCAAACAGATATACTACCATGACAGATAAAGTTTATGCGCCATTAGTGTCTTCGACTGTAAATAGTCTGAGTGATTCCAACAGAGCCAACGTCAAAGAATGCAATTAGAAGTAATATTGCAGAAAACATCGATAAGCCAACATTCTGAAGTGATAGCAAGATCGAGTGACGAATTTCTACTATCAACATTAATAACAAAAAAGTTCAAAAATACGCCCAGTTGAAGGGACGAAAAGAATGACAGATGTGATGTCACAACCAGGCCACAACAAAAAATTCAAGCCTAGATCTGTGTAAGTCGGTTTCCAGCCAGAGGAATATCAAAGAAGTCAGCTGGAGGGGACGAGACAAACCCAAAACACCAAGCTGAGCATTCGGTCAACTTTGATTAAAAAATAAGAAATCTCATAACCTTAAAGAAGCAAGTCTAAAATTGATTAGTATTTGGATACAAAGTGTTGCAAGAAAGAGTATAATGTTCATTGTGTCATAAAAGAAGTGAATTGCGTAAATGTCATAAGCAACAAAACTCTGAAGAGCGATTCCAATCCCATTAAAAGGTGTAAGGGCGGCATCAACAGTAGACTTAAATATGGGCGGCGAAAAACTGCACATACGCTGGAAATGTTCTGAATTGATAGCTCCTTCGAAGGAGATTCACTGTTCATTGATAAACTTTCGGATTTTCTTTTGAGGGGAGAAATCAAATCCATCTGTCACTAAAGTTAGAATGATACTTTTACGTTGGCATCACATGTGAAAGAGATATAGGATTATAAGACTGTTGCAGTGTGCTAAATCTGAAAGGAATCCCTCACAAGTAAAGGTATATATTGGTAAGTTAAAGACAAATGTCAAAACTGTCGGCGTAAAAATGCAAAACCAACAAATTATCATTAAATACTAAAATCGGACTAATTATTTGCCAAGCACTACTATGCTGTTGCGTATATGCAAAATGCAAGCATATCGAAACGTAAACAACAAATTGGGTTGACTCAAGAATGATTCAACTAGCAAATATGGTCCAAATGCGTACCAAATGAAAATAACGTGATGGGCAAAAAGTACGAAGTCCTCAACAGCAAGCGTATAGAAACAAAGGTAAAGCATTCAAACTATTTATTGTAAAGGTAACAACCCGAATAAACCAGGTGCGAATCGCGATTTATCACCTATCTACGATGAGAGCAGCAAATTGCGATAAAGCATCTAAAGCAGGCACCAAACTCAACCAAAAAATACAAGGATGAACATTGATCAAGGGTAAATTGGGGGAACTCAGTATACAGGAGCAATAACCGCACCTGCAAATATAAACGGTTACACAAGCCAATGGTGCCGCTGTAAAATGTCCCATGTGAACGGATTGCACAAAGATGGAAAGATATGCTCTCCGAGAACCAACAATACAGACAAATAAATATAACAAGACCATAAAAAACTTCATTATGCCAATCAAAAGGAAACTTAACATACCGAGGTCTGTTGAGTGCAGAGAGAAGTTCGGCTACTACAAAAAAGAGGAAGCAAGAGTTAAAGAATTTCTACATTTAAAACTCTCATCCAAAATTAAAAAGTGTAAATGCACAACAAAATGTCAGTGTTGTCACACCACAAGAAGACATCCTACAAGAATTTAAACAGGTAGTAGATAAAATGCCCCACACATTGCAATCAATTAGTTGCACTTTGCTTCGGGATCATGTCAGGATCGCACTTCCCCACTCATGCTCTGTCAAGCCAACGCTTCGGTCAAAGGAATAATCCATGTAGTCCCTTCACAGACTTCAAGCCCATTTGCGCAACTGAGCGATGGAAGTTGATAGCTCTTATAATTCTCTAGCTTCATTATCGTTCGCTACAACCCCAACTAAATGCTTAAACGCGTATAGTGACTTCATTTGAGTAAAACAGACAGATTGAACCAAGACTATTGGCAAAAAATCTGTTTGGGTTCATATTATGCGAATATGAACACTGGAAATTACAGTCTTGACTGGCAACATATATAAGATGATGTTGGGATAAAAGCGCGGTGAAATTAGTGACGACAACTATAACTACCGAAAAATAGCCTTCGAATCAAGATCCATCACCAATAAGCTCACTGTAAAACGGAATAATTAAACAAATAATGGATACTGAATAGCGTCACAAACATTGACGTAACGTCAGATTATTTCAGCACGGTAATTTACAAAACTATAACGTACCGAATAACTGGAGGAACTAGGATAGTAGAGCAGGCAACTGACAAGTTTTAAACATCCACTTAATCACTCATGAAGTATTACCTAAGAACTACCACAGACAATAACAGTCCCAACAAACTGTCAAAAAACCCAGGAACGCTGTGACATCTAGCAAAGATCAACATCAAAATATATGAGAACAAATGCAGAGCTTTTCAACATGAGAGATCACAAACCGAATATTGGAAGTAGGAACTTTGTAGAAACTAATACAAACACACAAAGTTTTAAAACGATTCAGGCACTACGATTGCCGTGTAGATTTGACGAGAAAATCGCAAGTAACGCCACTGTATTATTTGCCAATCACCCAATATTAAAACAAACGGCAAATAACTAAAAAGTGTCTGCGGTTATGGGCGAAAATCTAAAAGATTCTTTGTGTACTTTTATAAAAAGATTTAGTCATTGGTCCCACAAATATTATTTGCTAAAAGGAATGCCAAAGCAGCCATGCCAGTAATATTAATTTTCCTGCTACGTGACATGTGCAAGATCAAGTCAGTTAGTATGTTTATTTAGCTTCTGGAGGAACCTCAAAAAGCAGCGCAAATATATTGTAAGCTGATAGACACCGTTTAGGGTAAATAAAGGAGGTATAAAAATTCGCCGTTGTTATTATTATATGCGGCCAAGTTAGCAGATTGATACTCAAATTTGGGCATGGGGTATGAGCATTTGCACGCCTTATGCTGCTCTTAAGAATGTCAAGATTTGCGCACGGAAAGCCGGTTGAGACTTCAATCCCACAAAAGCATGCAAGCATTCCACCATGCGTAGAGCAATTTTAAAATCTGCATGTAAGTGTCAGTAGTAGCAGTACTTAATCGCGCAGTCATTAATGCGGCCTGTGGCATCCTGAGACTTCTCACTAGGTAGAAGATATAAAGTGGAGTTGAATGCATTTATTTCAGGGAGAACAAAAGAGTTAGGCCCCGAATTCTCCTGGAGGCCAGCCCACGCGTGGTCGCATAAACAAAGCACTACATACCCAAACACGAAGTTTAACCAAGTATCATTTCACCAGGCAATACCTATCTTCTTTCGAGGGTCACTTTCGAAGGCTGCGCTAGTAAAGCCTGTAGCGTCCCGAGATTCCCCATCGAGAGGAAGAAGGCGGCAAGTGAGGCCGGATACATGCATTCCGAAGACGACAGAGTAAATGGGCTCGGGCACGGCTCGAAGGCCAGCTCACGTGTACAAGGGCCAGACAAATCCTAAAGTAACCGCCAAACGTCATGCAGTCACATAAACAAAGTATTACACTGCCCTTCTCCTCCTTTGAGCAACGTCCCCGGCGTTCACCTTCATACACCACCCGCACCAGCCATCACAACATATACGGTACTGCATGAGAGCACCCAGGAGCCAACCGCGCCAGCCAACACCTACCATGAGACTGAGGAAATGTACTTGGTCTCCTTGGCAGCTTCAGCTGGAACTTGAGCTATGTTCAGTCTGACAGCCAGATTCGGGGCCGCATACTGTAGCATCCCGAGGCCTCCCTTAGGATGGAAGAAGGCATGAGTGAGGTTGAATACATGTATTCCGAAGATGACAGAGCTAACGGGGCCTGAGCGTGGCCCGAAGGCCAACCCCTGTGTACAGAGGTCAGACAAACTCTAAAGTGACCGCCAAACGTCATGTGGTCACATAAACAAAGTATTACACATACATCTTTGGACCATCAATTGCTTCCAGGACTAGACAGTGGAACTCTGACCTAAAAGAGGTATGTTACAGAGTAAACGGGATGAGCCACTCTCCCGTATGTAAGGAGAGTCGTAATGTCATTTCCGACACCCAAACACGATTTTGTATGGGAAATTCGGACATGAAACGGTGGTGTCAACTCAGTTGTTAATAGCTTGTCTGTTGAACACGGGAATAAGGCGAAACCAAATGCAGGCGTCCGTCAAAATCCTTTCTTTGGGAAGGATTCAGGGGTTCGCTGTCACCAAGGTAAATGTGCCTCCTCCACATCATGGGTACATGCAACAAACGGTACGTGATAGGAGAACGTCGTTGCGAAATTGTCGAGTTTGCTTTCCACTGCCACGAGTGTAGTGTCCCGAGCCTTTCCATAGGGTGGAAGAAGGTAGTAAAGAAAGCCCGATATACGTGTCCCAAAAAGAACAGAGCAAATGGATCTGGGCTTGGCCCCGAGACCAGCCCACGAGTACAAGGGCCAGACAAAACCTAAATTGAATGCCAAACGTCATAGGTTACATAAATTAAATATTACAAATGTATTGGAAAATTCATCAAAAGGGGGTTTTAGATCATCTTGCGAAAGGGAAGACACCTTTTTAAATGCTGTATATGGTTTTTGGTACGTTTGATCACGGTCACTAGGGCAGCATACACAATGTTTGTTTCAGATAATAAGCTGCACTGACATCAGAAGTTACAGGCTACTTCATCTTCTTTGGGCCTCGAAAGGGTCGTTAAAAAGTAAATGCAGCGTTAAGTCTTACGACCTAAAAAGACAGAAATGAGTACCCTCTAATTTCTAGTAACTATATTGTTTATGTGGTCGATCTCACAGGATAAGTTTTGATTACGTTTTTAGAGACCGCAACAGTTGGAGTTCATGCTAGCGATAAGTAATTTGTTTTTTTATTAGCATGCACGTTATTGTAAATTTTTGATTGCCGGCGGGGTTGGTGAGTTGCTCAAGATGCGGCATAGAACTTGCAGGGGTCAAGACCCTTTGGATATCTACTCTTTACATCGTGAGATGTTCTTTTGCTTTATGCTTTGACACTGATGGTGTTCATAATGATTGCCGAAGTCGTAGACCATGGTGACCACATTGTGGGCAACGATTACCAGCCTATGTGCTTCTTGAATGTCGTTACGGTGACAAAATTTTTTATATATAACTACTCGGTGTGTTCTAAGAACATTTTATTGAAGTTAATTCACATTTTAGTGGCTTTCGCTAAATTTATGCTTTCATAGTTCTTCTTTGTAATGAGCATTTGAGAATCAAATTCTTTATCAGTTTAGTGTTGTTCAAACTAGATCTCATTGTTGCCATGCCTGTGATAATCGGCTACTTTGTGTATCGGCAAACCAGTTTTCTCAGAATAATGATTTTTCGAATTCGATTCGGTCACCTCGAGAGTCGCTTACTGCGTGAGATCTTGTAATTCGGTCACCTTTACATATAGGATTTCCTTTTATCTATCCATATTCAAAATTCATCATTTCTCTTTAAATCCATACCTGCTGATATTTACATGTTTAGCAGCACCAAGACAAAATTTCCTATTTTAGATGTGGCGATTTGCCTTCAACCACGGGATTTGGGATCCAAGTTATATACAACTGTCTCATGTTTTCCGTTGTCTATCAACCGTCGATCAAGAGAATGCTCTGAAATTTGCATACAAACGTGACGTTAAATCTTACTTGGTGCACCTACTACCCAATTTTAGTTCTTGACGTTTTTTTAAAAGACTTCACAACTTACCGGAAAACCTGCTTTAGTTCCCTAGATTTAGCTACATTGCTTACATATATTAGCTTGGAAAATCAACTTTTTTGCTTAATCTGATGAGGAACTGAATGTGGAGCTTTCACCCTAAACATTAGAAGTTTCCTCTACTTGTACACTACCGCAAAGCTTCTAACTCTAAGCGCATATTACTCCTTAGGCCGCGCGACTTTTGATCCTATACGTGGCAAGGCGCTGTTTCGACTTAGATCCTATTAATCTGAATGTAAAAAGAAGCGCATACGGTCGACCGTATCTTGAGGGACAAGCTGGTTTTGATTTTAACGTCTCACATCATGGTGACTTCACTCTTTTGACCTGCTGCCACAAAATGCGAACAGGTGTTGACGTAATGCAGATGGAGTTGCCGCGTAAGCTTTCCAAACAGTTCTTTCGGATGTTATGTAGACTTTAAGATTTTGGCGGTGCAAACGGTGCTAGAAACTTTATTTTAAATGAATTTTACAGAATCGACCATCGCTCCGAAAGCTCATGGCTCTGAAATTACGCTTTTTTTAGGTTTTAATTTTGCATCTGTGATATCTCTTAAGTAATGTTCGACTTTATTGATCATAGTTGATATACTGATGCGACTCAGAAGTGCTACCATATTGAGGCCTTAAATTTGACATAAATCTTCACGTATCTGGCCGCTTCTTATGCAATTCACTGTGTGTTGAAAAGTGGCCTTGAACTGGGTAGAGATTCGTACTGAAACTTCGTGGCATTAACCTAGGGATTGGAACGCCCCTGACTAATGGAGAAAAAAAAATAGTATCTTTAATTTCAGCTGCTTTTGAGTCGATTGCTGGATTTCTCCTTAAAATGAAGTCGCTTTTTGCACCTTCCGAATGGCACTTACTTACTTCTGCGAGCAATGAGGACACTGAGAAGATCTACAACTTCTTCAGGCTTTGGGTGTGTTCCGTTAGAATTATGAATTGTCGACTTTGCCCTTTTTAGTGCCTGAAAGAGGCTTTCGTGAAGAACATAGGAACTGGTTTAAGAACAGACGTTTCCACGGTAGAATTTGATCTTTCGGGAACTACTCCTAGGTGTTCTCATCCTGGGGTAGTGGATGCCGAGTGGGCGTTCGAAGAACACAAACTCCCCAATGGTCATATTGCTGCTGTGGCGTGGTATGAACCTGGTGTTTTGAATGCAAGTTCGGCTACCTGTCCCCTCTATCTCTTTCATTTGCTAATACTCTTTTTTCGGTAATGATATAGTCAATGTTTCGTCCTTATCAAAATATTGATCTACCTCCATGTTGCATCACGCAACAAATAATCGCAGGCAGAGGCAAAACGGCACACTAACTCATTTCCTGTCTTTAGAAATGCTTTCATGCAGAACCCTTTCAAGAGCTTTCACTCAACGATCTTCTTGAGAATTTGAGACCGTGGAACAAAGTACGAGACCAATTTTTGTCTGCCTATTTTTCCAAAGACATATGTCCTCCTTCCTCTCGAGGAGTACTTTCTTAAACAGCTATGGTGTAGCAATACCAAACTGAATTTCAAGCCTATTATTTTCTATCACTTTTTTTCCACCATATTATTGGTCGCGCCAACTACGGTCCTTCAAATTATCAAAAGGCGGCAACTAACAGTTATCTACGCGAACTATTGTGCTTCGACCAATCTATTGCGTGTTCATACCGCAGGATTGCGTGGGATGACACAGATGCCATAGTGTAATATGTTTACTGAAAATTACAATAAAGAAAAGAACTTTTCGTATCTACAGCGCGCCTATTTACTACTCTGACTTGTAGGAAGATTAGGGAACGGCGATTGGCGTACCATGGGAGGAAAAACAGGGAAAAATGCTTGAGGTGGTAGAGGCTTTCCGCACATATTGGGGCAATGTGTTGGCAACGTTGCCGTAGGCCAAGGTGGTTGGACAGGCGGAGTCGGTCCAACGGCTATTGGGTTAAAAGGCGGCATTCCCTGAGAAAAAATAAGGTGCATACCAGCAACACGTTTGCAGTTAATAACATTGTGAGGTATGAGATACGGTATACTTGGGCAATTTCGAACGCTTTTTCAAGATCAAAGCAGCAAGCGACCTTTCGCGCTAAAACATGAGCATAACATCAAGAGATCGAAGCAGGCCAAGCCTAAAGACGGACTAGCTGTTGGAACCATTTCAAATCGCATATTCTGGAAGCTGTTTTCTTGACTACCACAAAATCACATACCAGAGGGAATGGTAAGAGCAGATTATTCGAGGTCCCTGCTAGAGGTGGTGGGTGCATGGACTTTGGAGATATGAGAGGCGGGAATTTAGCCTGTGTGAGAACATTGGGGCCCAGTCCAGTTTGAAATGTAAAGCAGTTGGAACCTGGGACAGCTGAAGAAAGATAATTCAGCAACTGAGAGGTAACACCCCAAGTGGGCCTGCAAGACCTAATGCATTTTGAAGAAATCATTAACTTTATGCGGGGTGGTAATGAAAATTCGACTTTAAACAGTCCTACAATCACTACTTAAATGCTGTATTCATGAGGAAAACGGTAATTTCACCATCATTCAGTGTTTCAGATTCATCCTGCGTGGGCGTGGCTCCACCATCTTCACTCTGCTCCAAATCTTCGCCACTCGTGACAGCATCTACCGTTGGCGAGAGAGGACGGGGGGACGAGTTTGGACTTATCTTTTTCACTGAAGCATTCTCCGCTTCCTCTTCGCTCAAATTATCGGAATAGTTCGGCGTCTGAAGTTCCGGCAGTAAGGAATCCTCAGGGTTCGATAGTGCTGGAGTTACTTCATTGACCAATTTGCTCGCTGTACACGCCGATGTTGGTTTAACACTGGAGATGAAAAAATTGATAGATAAATGACATCTGACAGTGTGTTGAGGAAGAGGTGAAAAAAACAGCTACTCAGATGCCGTTTCTGCAACAACACTATAGCAATTGATAGCAGAGCGACAAATAATGAACATAAAAAAGAGAATTCAAATCATCTATTTCTTAAAGTAATGCTAATGTAAATAGGTTTCGAACAGAACATAACTCCTTCGTGCTAATGAATGGGAATAAGAAGCGAAAGATAAATAGGTAAAATCTGCTTGTGATAACTTCGTAGAAAGATAGGGTCACACGCAGATTTCAAACATATATACGAATGGGTAGAGATCATTCTGCATACGCTTTTGAAGGCACAAAGGCAATGGCCGCAGTTACCACTGACGATCTCAGAAATTATCTTCTTTATTTTCTACTATTCAGACAGTTGTGTTGCTGCGCTAGAGGCAGTGAACCATCTCAGCAAATAATGTGCTGTCCTGGACTTTTCTGAATTACGTTTTCCAATCCGTAACTTTCATTTGGCTTTGCTAAATACACGATATCAGTATGAGAACTTGTTGTCTTGGATGATGGGGAGTGATTCTATCAAAGAATAGCAGCATTGGTGCAAGCATTATACATCTGGCAAGTAATGAATCATTCGGTTACAAGACCGATGCCGACTACAACTATTTGGGTGAAGGTCTTGTCCTCTGATTTGTACGTATGAGGGGAAATTGCAAAGGCGGAGGAGAATGGCGAGACGTCTATAAAAATGGATTTGTAGAAAAGATGTGGCGTTGCCGTGCAATTCTATGATAGCTGATATGGTTCTCGGTGTCCAGCAAAAATATACTTACGCAATAGAAGCAACCAATACCAAAGATATTTAAGTTAAGGCTCCTATCACTCATAGGTTGCAACCACTTTGCAGTTCAAATGAGCGTTATGATCGTGGTAAGTACACGCTCTCACCAATTCAACGTTTAATAAAAAGCACAAGCGTTGTACACCTCTAATTGGTAGTACTATTGAGAGAAGGTCCAAGTGAAGAATCATCTGACGCATATACCCAATCATCTTCTTGGACTGATGTAAGTTAAAGGGAAAAGAACAATGCTAAATACATATATTTGGGCTGGGTCAATACATGCCTTGACAACATATAGTTTGCTGCAGTGCCTGCCCCTTCTGGAAGCAACAGCACAAGTATCTAAAGATCAGAAAGTAAAGCAAATAGCTTTTGATATCCGTGGCGGTGACCGGAACAGCCATAGTCAAAATGAGCTACGTGTACGCAAAAAAGCGAATAAATACAATGGTAAATGACCCTGAAGAACTGCGAAGTTTTTTGAAATCGAGGACAACCTGATATTGAGAAAATACGTCTAGGTAAGGATACTAACGCGTTGGATATGTGGTCACGAAATGTCTACGTTACATTGACGACTGAAAGTAATGATGATGGTTACCCAAAAGCCATCCTACATCTGCAAAGATAAACCACCCAGGCCACTGTTAGGTACGATGTCAACACTCTCGTTAATAGATTTCGAGAAGCATAAGGTCCACGATAGCACAATAGGTTCTAGCGAGAATAGTATCATAAGCGGAAAAAGGCTTGTTACTAACAGCTGTCACTACTACTTTTCAGTAATTAAATATAACGGGGTGTCGAACGAAAATTATGCATTGAAATCAGGGTCAAGCCAACAGTCATACCATTCTGAAGAGAAACTAGTTAGTGAAATGAATCCTATTTCAAGTTGATCGGTAATAACATTGAACGACAACAGCTTATGCGAAGATAATAAAAACACCTAGGCCCACTCACAATGGAAGACGATGCCAACAGCGAGTGACTGCACAAATAAACAAAATGGCAACATACAAACACAAGTGTTTAGAGAATAATGAAACGCTCGTATCTGTGCATTGACGAAATCCTGAGAGTAGAAGCTAGGCATACGCATAAAAGAAAATACGAACCCTTGTTTTAGTCAGCGGAAGAGTTAAGCGTAACTTACGACTGAATAAGGTTGGATAGCCCAGTCAGTCGAGATATAATAGTGAAAGGATCTTCATCCTGTGGCCCCGCAACTCTGCATTTTGTAGTACTATCATCCACCTGTTTGATATCCTGATTTGATCCTGAAATGGGATTAGAGGAAATTGTTGCATCACTTGAAGCTGGATGTACGGTTGATCGAGCAGATGTTGAAGACACGCCAGGAAGGTTGATTTTCTTCAAGGTCGAAATAAGATCTGATGAAATACCAGATAAGCTGACATGTGTGGACGCGGATGATGTGGTTGGTGGTTGATATGTCCGCTGGAGATCAAAAACGGGAACTAAAGGTGGTGGGCACTGGTTTTGATGTGACAAGGAAATGGATGAAGTGGAGACTGCCGCGTTGGACTGATTTTGTTGCTGCTGATAGAGGGAAATGGGAGTTGCGACAGAGGTAGGAAGAGACTGGTGCTGTGGTAGTACTGGGGCAGTTGGAGTAGCTATAACAGGTGCAAAGAGGGGTTGTGACGGTAGCGTTGGTGTAGAGGCGAGCAGTAAGGATTGCACAGCTACTGCGTTTGCTAATGCCGAGGCTGCGACCACGGCTCTGGCAGCCTGACTCTGACGAAGATCGCAATCACCCTTATTCATCCAAGGGAAAGATGATGCTGCCGACGACGGCAATTGCAAAGCAGAAGGTACACAGAATTGTCGATAGTCTGAATCAACAACGGAGTGGGGAGGTTCAGAGACCTACACATAAAGAAGAATATGGAGGAATGGCGAATCCTCAAGCACTCAAAGGAGAACACGTTAAACAATAGGCGAAAGTAAATAGATAAGGCCATAGTTGTAAACTCACAAATAACACCATCAAAAAACACAAAATGTACACTTGTTTACCGGCGGCATCAATAAACGAAGATCGGCATCTTGGTTCTTGGATGTTGGATGACTGAGAGCAGGGTTTTGCCGGTCCCTTTCTGCTTCACCGGATCCAAAAGTTGGTTGCCGGTAATCAAAGTCACCTGTCTCCGTTAAAGCGGAAGCGTCTACCATAGAGGACTTTTTCATGTCAACCTCAACTTCTTCATCGGATATATTTACACTTTCGACGACAGCATCTTTGCTCTCCGCATCCTTATTAGTACATGAGATTCCACTAGAGGACTTTCCTGAAGTCTCCTTCACTTTGTCAAAGCATTCACTACAGCGAAAATGAAGTTCGAAAACACGTAGGAAAGATGACAAACAGTGGGACTAAATAAGGCAGGTTAATAAAATTGTTACAATTTTACAAAGTTTTATAATAGATTTTAATTTAGTTACCAGGACAGCATCTTGTTGAACATTGGACGATAGTCCACATCCCCTTTATCATCAATTATTATTTCATTACTAAAAGGAAAGTGAGCCAGAGATTTAGGATCAACGAGTAGCTCGCGAACATCCCTTGAAGTATTTGCATCCTGATTTCGAATTACAAAGGGAGTGCGAGTACACTCGTCTTCCTCATCCTCAGACATATCGGAAACGCCCCCATCACCAATTTCATCATGATTCTCGAAACGGGTGTGCTGCTCGGAAACGCTTTTTTGCGAAGAAACGGTGACTGGTTCGGCATTGTCCTCTTCAATAGTCATTTCAAAGACAATCGGAGACTGATCTACGGCATCGCAATCACCACCGAGAATCGTACGAAGAGTGTTGCGCACCTGCTGCTCATAAGACTTATAAGCCTAAATTAAAATACAAAATCTTGTTATTACCATAAGGACCCAAGCATTGACAAGACGTGCATTGTCTTAAAACGCAACTGGTTTCCAACATCCACAACCCGTACTTGTTAACAAAAGACTATTTACAACCCCCACATAGTAATTGCCGCTAGATAACCAGTTTGGTGATCATGTGATATCGGACAGTTCGTTGAGCCCGTCGATAAGTGACATGGAGAAAGACTGGTGGTTCCCAAGCTAACCACCACACACTTCAAGGTCTTTTAAGGAGTCCAATCCACAAAGGCAAATAGTGGAACAAGGAAGGGAGGAAATTGCATGTACATAAGTTATCACAGCAAGGTAATGTCAAAACCACCAAAAATAATGTTAATACCGCTATGCAGCGGGAGCGAACAGTTTAAAACTGCATAGAATTAGTATTAGCACCCATTATTTGCAATTATAAATGAAGACGTTATTGCCTACGTTTACGACAACACCAGCTTCCTTCTCCTGTGCTGAATAGAACAGTATAGCTTTGTCAATATTTTTACCCAATGCCTCCTGCGCTGAGAGCTTTCCTCTCAGGTTATTTAGCGCATCTGCCAGTTGGCCGGTGTATGTGTTGACCTAAAGTGCAAGGTGGGTGACAGGAGAAAATGGAATCCCTAACCTGCTGAGAGAAAGACTGGCCCTCCTCTTTGCTTTTTATACGGCAAAGGATGTTTTCGTCGGGAAGGTGAAAGGATGGAATCAAATCAGATTCAGAGAAGGTCTTGACTGTTTCGTCCATTTGCTTGAATCCCTGCAATTGGCTTACCAGCTTGTCCGGCTACAAAAAGTAGTTTTGGTAACAAATCACTACTAACACTGCTTCGATAAAGTGACACCTGAATGTTACACAAAATTTAATGGAGAAAACGCACTCACCAGTCCTAATTCCGAAACATTAAATTAAAGCACGCATAACGAATGGAAAATGATATACAATGAAGGAAATCAAAGTACCTTGTGGAAAATGAGCATTGACAACTTACAGAGAAATCCTTAATACTTGCAGCCCCATCAGCCTCCATATTGCTAACCTTACGATCGAAACGTTTATCCAAAGTATCTAAGAAAATGTGGGAAAATATAATAAAGCAACCTGTTAACTGTAGCATTTGCTTATTAAACTGTTGGTCAAAGAGACCCCGGTCAGACCACATGAACAAAAGCTTCTTGACCTTCCGCATAAGCAATCCAGGTCTGTGAGGGAAGCAATCCCTATAATGTCTTGATCTTACCGAAGAATTTTCAGTGCATCTATAATGGGATCCTTAAATGAATTCTTGATTTCAGGAGTTCCATAGCTTGAACATTTCAGAATGATTTCATTGAGAACATAGAGCAATGCAAGCTGAGAAGCAGGTTCAACGGCTGGATTCGGGAAAAGCGGAGATAAAATAACGGGAGGCACGCTTAGCTTTTCCCAACACAGAGTATTGGCAGTGTGTACACTACCCTACCACTCGACTTATCTGAGTAGCACTTATATTGCTCCGCAAAGTAGAAGTTTACAAAAACCCCAAAAGAAAGGCGGCATGTCAAGCATCAGCTAGATTGTACATTTGCATGTAAAGTGGCCGAAAGACCAAGCGGTCGAGTAATAAACCTAAGTCACTAGCATCTGTCACGATTAAGATGTTTTGCTAAGAATTAATGAATGAATCATCCGGTTAGCCTACAAATACAAAGCACCGCAACTGCAGAAGTACATAGAAAATAACAACCTGATCTAAAAGCTCGAAGCCAAAGTTTTGCTATAAGATCTGCATGTTCTGGCATCGTAAGCAAAAATGACGCTGACTGTTTAATACACTTCGTGCTTAATGTAAGCTTTGCCAAGCTCGTCTCAATGCAATGAGTAGCCCAAGCGTTCTGGTCCATTTCTTAGTAAAGGAACCGGGCTCGCGCACAAACGATGTTTCACTAACAGGAGAATGATTGGCTAGAGCGAGGGATAGGAGATCATTTAACTATCACAGAGGCTATGGCATTTAGTAAAGTTTTGGCATTAAAACCGCGACAAAAGGGAGCGAAATGCCCAAATTATTATTTTTACGCATTGCGTTTCAAACATATTTAATGTTTACGGATATGAAGACTATAATGCAATATTTTGGTAAGGCGTAATTGCCGTCTAGTCATATACCAAAATTACGAGAAATTGCGAACGAATTTTCGAGTCAGTCAGTTAGCAGCATCAGAATCAAGTTACCTCAGCAGTTGAGAAACTTCTCCGAATTTAATTTAAAAGGATGTTCTAGAACCCAACCTCTTCACAGAGGAGAGTGTGGTGTTTGTGTGGAATGCATGCATTTTATAAAAGAATTAGAAAGCTAAGCCTCTACGTGGTCTTGATGGTTGTCTCAAACGGTGGAGGCAAAATGCCTATCTAAATCTGCAATCCATTCGACATATTACAATTTATAATATTTAATGTTTGAAAGTTTTGCCATCCGTCCTTTTATATGATTCCTCAATGTAGCTGAATACCTGGGACAGTTCTTAAGAGAGATATTCAAATAAGTCAAAGTGCAGATCTGACAGAAGATGCTCTTCAACTAAAATAAAAATTGAACACAGCATTTGCAAGTTATGTTTGTAGGAACTGCCTGTCTACCTTCATGCCCTTGAACCTCGGACTTTAAGAGAGGGTTAGCTGCAGTAGATTTATTAGGCATTGTATACAGGAAGAACGGGGACAGGAATACATATGAATCGAATAGCAGATGTTACCCGGAGAGGGATTCCTCACGGTTCTAACGCACCGGAATCGCGTTCGAATTCCTTCCCGCGTCCTTCTGTAGAAGTCCACTTAAAAACTAGTATGTTACAATGTTAGGTCTTCATTTGCCAACCCTTCTTAAATAGATTTGTTGAGGTGCCATAACAACTGTAAACACTTAATTAAATACCCTACACTTAAGCCTTCTTCCTCACCCTCCGTCCCTTAGCCTTATATGAAGGAAGATAATCTGACGATGGACATTCCTATGCCGGTACATGCAAGAGGTGAAGTATACCTAGAGCATCCAAGCTAGTCCGGGGAAGAGTCCTCAAACCATATCTGCACGGCATTCGAATTAAAATCTTGTCTCCCTTCTGAAATACACAATTTAAAGAGAACGATATGTATTACACTGATAAGTAGGTAATGGATATGTCCACTTACTTTTTCCATCTGTTCATTATTATAAAAGAAATTCTCTTTACGCATTATTAGTGTTCCTTGGGACTATGACGTTGAAGTTTGGCGACGTTAATGGATGGATATCGACTAAGTGGTTAAAACTTACGGGTCGTAAAACTAAATGCGGAAAACTTAAGGTCAAAGAGTGATGGTCAATTTCGAAGTTATCTGGAAATTCAAAAAAAGGATTGATTAAGGATATCGATGCAGGCCTGGCTTAACTTCGTACAGTACACAATAGCAGTGATATCTGTAGTGTCTCAAGCATCTACATTAGGTATTAGCAGAAGATGAAGAGATGGATTCTTTGACGGCCTAACAAATACGCCATTCCTCAGAAGCACTTTGGGAGCCACAAAGACCTCTAATTATATAGGTTACGTCCAAGGCACTCCTCTCAGTAGACCGCGCAATCCATCATAAGTTATGCTGCAGAAAAAGACCCACGAATTAGTTGCGTCAGCCATTACTCCTATGTGGCCAAGGGGATGTGCATTGCCTCAATGTCACTGATCCGCACTCCAGCAACTTCAACTGCTTCCAGAGTGTTATTCGGCCTAAAAACAGGACGCCGAGGCGGAAAATTCTATTGATCATCACGTGTGGTCGGAGCTAGGAGTTGGAACACAGTTGCATGAAAATGGGGGCTAGTGTAACTTCATTTTGTCGACCTCTATGTGGGGACGGGACAGGTGTCAACCCTGCTGTTAACAGTTTGACTCCGAATCAAGCCAGTATCAATTCTTCTTTGTAAGGAATTCAGATGTTCATTTTCCGCTATCACCAATGTAGCACCTCAAGACTTCTCACTGAGTATTAGAATGGACAATACGAGGGTTTAACAATTGTATTCATAGAATGATGAGGTGGAATTCGACATGGCCTAAAATCCAACCCACTCGACAGAAACAAAATTCCTGCTAAAGTGATCGCCACGACGAATTTACTCAGTCGAAGACGGCTGCATAAGCAAATATTGCACGAACGTTTTCCATAGCAGTTCAAAATATGAAGACCGACCTAACTCAAGTAAAGTTGTTATCACTAGATTTGAGCTTCAAAATCCACGACGAAATTTATTCGTGATAGTGGGTGTTTCCCAATTTTAAGACTTTTCTGTTGGTAGCAAATACAATGCAACGGTTGACGCTTCGGAAGGGAGGGAATAAGAAATTGGCTTATACTACTCAAAATTCACAGGATCTCTTCATTCTTTTCGTGGTCCTCCATCTGCCCAACTCGTTGCAGTGCCCAGCCAGATTTAACTGCTGCGAATACCCTACGCGTTAACTTCTGAGCCTCATGTTGCACGCTCCGCAATTGAGAGTACCAAAAATAGGTATACTGTTTTCTGCATATTACAACGAATTGCGTCATTAAGACCAGACTATGCGAATTCAATCCAAAAGTCAACTTTGGGAGGCACCAAAAGTGGAAACGAAGAAAAGCATTGAGATGTATTTGAAATGAAAATAAAGTCAGATGAACATTAAACATCCATGATTCACTTTTTATGATGTTCTTTTCAACTGGCTGCGACAACAGCAGATGAATTCTCCGTCTTATTTGGACGCGTCGAATAGAACTGATGGCCGTATTCATCCTAAAAAGACAGAGATTGTATAAACCCTGGAAATAAACATAAGGAGAGCAATTTGATAAGGCTTTAGTTACACAGCCACCACAAAGTGAATGCGATCATGTTCGCCTTTTCTCAAGTAAACAATTCAGTTGTGTGCCCTTTGCTTAGACAAGTGATGACCATTGGAGCTGTCGATCTTAAAAACAAACTATAGCACTTCAGTTGGTACTAACGCTTTCATGCTGTGTCCACAGAAATTGCGGCATTCATGGCAACGAAACCATTTCGAACTCACTACTAACAGTTCCGGATAATAATCGCCTTGCATGATGGCTTTCGGAGTTGCTTTTTTGTAATGTTACAGACTCTTTTTGTCTCAATATTGAAAAACAAAGACTTAATAAATGAACCTAGTTTTTTCGTATCACTGAAGGACGTGACTGTCGCCTCCTTTATGTCAACTTTGAGCACTTTTGCTGTCTGCATAAAGTATGGTAGAGGCAATTTTTTAATAAAACCCACCTCGCCCTCGCAAATGACATTGGGGTTGAACTGAAGTTGCAGCGCCGGACAGGGATCGAGCTGTTTGGGAACATATTCGTTTTGATAGACCGTTTGTCCGTCGAAGGGTGCGTCCGGAGGCACATATTTCAAAGGTTCACGAGCAGGATTTGAACAAGCTTTGAGTGACCACTTGCGATACTCCTTTTTGTAGTTCGTCAAATCCTTAGTGCGTTCATATTAAAGGTATGTCAACCTCTTTTAGCATTAGACAGAAGCTCCAAATCTGTGCGAAGTTGCACATTATGCACTCATCAGTAAATCTATAATGGCCAAAACCATTCTCCCACGAGACAATTCCTATTTTACGATATTTCAAACTTACAACTCCCCAATTCGTGATTCGTGATTTTTGTCCAAATGTCAGCATTAACCCCATGCTTCAGGTCATATCGATAAAAATGAGTCCAAATAGAAACAATATTTTCATGAGCAGATAATACTTTTCTTACCGAAAACTCTCTGTTTGGATCTAAGTTCTGGTGAGCTGGTTTGATACTTTTAGTTCTTTCACACTTCATAGGAATGTAATTGGTTGCATAGGTGGTTTGGCCGTCAAATTCAGCAGCATTTGGTCTGTACGTCTCGGGACACCTATGATGTTGCTGAGAAAGAGGCCATTCAGTGTAGTCTGCACGATGAGTTGTCTCATTTGAAAAGGGTAAATCTGAGTGTGTTGCCGTGTAAACCGGACGAAAAGGCTTTTGTTTACCTAAAGGTGACAGCAACAAAAGTGCGTTTACTACCTCAGACTGCTTCTACAAACCTACGCCCACTAAACAATTTCTTGTAGTTTCCATTATGAAAGCCCTGTACAGACCAGCGCAAAGGTGATCACTCGTTCACCATATGAGATTCCTAAAGGAATATTCCCCGATTCCCTCAAATTAATGTGCTGGTTGAATTCCAGTCAAAAGCTGCACCATTTCTACCCAGCAGTTGGAAGGCTAATTCTTACTTTAATCTGTTCAAAGCGTTAAGAACGCCAAATATTACGTAGAAAGTTCATACTTAAAAGACAGGACAACCTGGACCCATTTGAAATATACCTCAAATGAGTGTCTTACTTATTAGACCTGAAATAAGCACTACATTTTTGGGATAACAGTTGTTAGCGGTTTCATTTTTGAAAGACAAATAGAAACGTTGGCACTAGTAAACTAATTACAAACAAAACAAGTGGTCCTGGACACCTAGCTGCTTTACCTCCATGTTTAGGTACGTAGTCCGCCGTAAAGGTGGTTATCGCATCAAAAGGTTCACTCTGGAGTGGTTGAACCAACGGCTTAAAAGGACTCGGAGGCTTAACAGTACCATGATCCACGTAGTCAATGGTATAAGTTGGCTCTCCTTTGAAGTCCGCTGATGGCTTTCGATATTCCCATTTTGGACCGTAGCTGTGGTGCGGCTCTAAATCCCATGCTTTGTAGTCCACTTAGAGAGAAACATTAGGGACGCAAATCAACAACACACACACAACTAATAATGCAATCATCTAGATAATTTCAAGAATTAATAACTTTCAGCCATTGCTAATTCACAGCCAGGATCCAGGCACACCCGTAGTAAGAAAATCTGTCATAAAAATGTGTCGAAAAATTACTAGCTAGCAGGCGTGATTTTTATCTTTGTATCGGATAAGAATCAGTTTTGAGAATAATTGCATGGAGTTCGATACCTGTGTATGTGGCTTCTCCTGAAAATCTATCCTGAGTCCTTTCGCATTGCTGCGGCTTTATTGGGCAGACTCGTGCAAGGCCTTTTTCTAGAACGGTCAACGAAAGAAGCAAAAATTCAATTTCCCTAAGATTAAACTGGTTGTCAGGGTGCTGGCAATTACGGTTACCAATGCCAGCAACAAATATCGCTTTATAAAATATGGTTCCATTGTTTTTTATCAAAGTCGCCCATGGATACGGAACAATGTGAATTCTATTCTGAATGAAAAGTATTTTGTTGACTAAGTGCTGGTAGCTTTGTTAATTCAATTTTGTGAAATTAGACAACATGAAATGTGATCAATTTGACCGGCGGGTGATTTATACTAAAGATTCCCGATCTCAAATAGGCACGATGAGACTTCGAAAATATACAACAGGCTTAGTCTCGAAATGTGTTATGGATCCATCCCCCTAAACTTTCAAAATCGCACTATGATTAAATAATGCAAAGCTTGGATATAGGGAGCGAACCGTGCCACATTGATCCAATTTGCAAATACTCTTTGTAATCTAAGTATGTGAATAAATATGTAGTTTGTAACAAAATTAAGTTTTATAGAGTGCGATGTCAAAGGGAACGACTGAATTTAGGACAATAAATTCACCTGTGAATTCCGAATCGTACACACTTTGACCCTCAAATTTACCTTCAGGAATGTGTGCAGGTTCTGGCTTTTTGGACTTTCGAGGTTCAAGTGGTAATGGCACATAGTCAGATCTAAAAAGTCCATCCATTATTACTTTATTTGAATTTTTACACACTTATCAATCGCATAGTACAGAAGGGGTATGTGTAATACAGAAAACCGTATTAAATAACATAACAAACTACAAATAAGATCAAACATGCACGCAACAAAATCCTGCTTTATAAGCCAAGTAAGCAAAAAAAGTAATAAAAATAGAAGAGAAAGTCGGTGCAAGAAATAAAAATAAGTTTAAGTTCAGCCTCCAAATAATATTAAAAATTCGGCTAGAAATTAATGTCTAGTTACATAAAACATTGAAACCAACGTAAATGTGCATAGAAATGCCTTCGAATTTGACACGAACCAAAAAACGAAACAATCCAAAAATATCAATTCTTAATGGGCGGCAAAATACTATTTCGTAACTAAACGTACTTGTGTGTTGTTTCGCTACATAATGGCTCTGTGGAAAAAACGGTAATAGATCGCGGTTTAAAGGGTTTTGGTCGCTGGCTTGGATAACCAATGTATCTATCAGTGTATTCAGTTGCACTACAAAAGCCATCTGTAATTTTTTTCGAATGTATATGGGGACATTTATGGCGCCTTTTTATTATCACATGTGTGCACCTTACCCGCATTGGCATATTTTGCATATGCACTGGTGATTCATCACGGATAACCCCCTTCCATGCATTTGAAAATGGGTAATGTATGATCGTTAACGTATGCTGTGTTGGTAGCGTACTTAAACAAGCGCCTAAAATCAAAACTATAATTGAATGTCTTAAAATAACAGTAACATTATCAACTTCTTAGGAGAATCGTGTATTTTTGTGCCGTTTTCTAGTTTAACTTGTTAGTCATTATAAAATTTTAGCTTAACTTGGAAGCAAAATTAGCGGTGTAACTCGGTATAAAATCCATTCAGTATTGGACGTATCATATTTATATTGGATACAAATATTTGAGTAGAATGTAAAGAGCTGAATTTCTTGACATGACCCAACACATGCTATTCTCAATAAAGCACTTTATCCGCCATAAATACCTCCAATCATGTAGGTGACGTCATCGACATTACTCTCAGTAAACTACGCTAGCCACAACAACGTGGTTAGTGCTGCTCGGCTACTATGTGGTCGAGGGATTGTGCGCGATCTTAATGGCACTGATTCCCACCCCAGCATCCTAAATTCGTCCCAAAGTGTTGTTCGGCTCGAAGCCACACGCTGAATCGGGGAATTACATCGACCATAAAACGTGTGATCAGAGCTGAAAGTTGGAACACTGGCTCAGAATGGAAGATAGGTCTAAGCAAAGCGTTTGAGTCTCGTTATTATTTAAAACTCAGTTTTATACTTTGGACACCAAAACCAGGGATGTCTTGATGCAATGCTTATGTAGTTAGCCACCTTCGTGTAGAGGGACTGGGTGCGAAAATGATGATGTTCATGCAATATATACTAATACGTTTAAGTTCGCCTTTATGGGGGAGAGGCAGTAAAGCAATTCAAAAACAAACCCACTTCGTGAAGAACATGAAGAGACGTTCTCAGGACGACATCAGCTTTCCGCCTCACCAGTTTTCCCCCTTCGCCCTCTTTTTTCCTTTTTCTATACATGTTGCCTAGAAAATCTTCTTCAACTAGCCATTTTCTGAAGTCCGAGGTTCAAGGGGCCCGAGGATAAGCAAGCAGGTCCTACAGCTCAATTTAATCTTTCCTCCAAACGTAGGTCATCTTTGCTATTTTTGGCAGTAACAAAAAACATCCGTTCAGTTCATGAATATGTCACGGTCATCAGGAGAGGTGGTTACGATGGCCTTAATTTTACATGAAACTGAAAGTGAGTCTACTATTGTTAACTGATCTCAAAGCTCCTTCTATGAATGGGTCAGACTATGTGCTTTCATGGTAAACTGTCAGAAAGGGGCATCAAAAGGCCACTGGAGCATGTGGTTGATTTTCATGTTTTTTTGAAGTACTACCGCATTTGGTTTCAGCGCTTTGTGCATTAGTTTCACATCGATAAAGTCACGTGCACACCAAGGGACAAGTTAAGGTCATAGCCTAACGATGGACTCAGATCGTGTTGCTAGATCAATTGAGGCATTAAAAAATGAGAGGGATTTATTAATTACGCAATTGGAGTTCCCACGGCATCCAGCTGGTCCACTCATCAATGAACTAATCAGCTGCGTCAACCAGCTCGAAAACACGGATCCATGGACAGACAAGACTATCGCTAAGAAAACAGATAATAAGTTCAGGAAGAGCACTTGCACTGTCTCGTAGAGGTTATATCCTCTGACCGAGGCAAGACACTCTCAGCTCAATGCCAGCTATACTGTTGCCTCTATCTCCTTGTCCAAGCGCTAGTTTCGCAGCCCATGTTAACACATTTGCCAACAGCACTACATTTGTAGTACGGTTGTGAACATCGAGGGTGAGCAGCACAATCGAAGCACGCAATTAATGAAGTCTAACAATGTGTGGAAGCAACTATGGCTTTTGATCGAAACCCTATTAGGGCCTGATAATTCGTCAAAGACATAACAGACTGACTGAAGGGAATGAAAGACTGTTATGACAATATTACAGAAGGAGGAGGGAGTGGAAGCGGGTGAAGAAAGCGGTTCAGAAATTGATCCCCCAAATTCTGATTCTGCATTTTGCCATTGTAGTGGGATATCGATCGATTTGCTCGTCCACTTTATATTACAAATCTCAGCAGAGATATTGCTAGTGTGAGGAAGTTGAAAGTACTGACCACCTATGCCCGCCTAGATAGTCACCATCGCTATGCCGGTGGGCTTGGATAATGAAAAGTGAGACCAAGCAAGTGATTTTGCCATGAAATTCTAGTGATCTCAATAGCATTACTCAAAGCAACATGTTCAAGCACATAAATTTAAAATGACTTGATGTATACTTGTCTTACTTATATTTACTTACCTCTCACTCACAGCGAATCTTGCCATCATCAACACCGCAGTTTCGTCTGACGCTTATAGCAATATAGGTGTGTGAACTAAATTAGACATCCTGACAAAGGATGATGCCGAGTAATGGAGGGGCATTTTGCGGACGTTGCAGTACAAAGGTACAGTATTTTGCTTTAGCCAGTCCACGTTGTTCCATTACATAAAGCCTTCAGAAGTGGGATGAAGAGATACAGAAAATAATATAAACAAGCAAGTCTAGCACTAAACCAAACCATGTAGCTTACCGTCTGGTTAAAGCAAAATTCAATAATTTCGCTTAATTTTATCATATAGCATGCGCTCATGAAACATGGTTGGCGATTATCAAAACAAGTAATGTAGTAATGTAATGTTTTTAACAAGTTTGTGTGCAGATAGATTAGACGCTCTGCCCAATCTGAAATTCGGTGAATAAAATGAACAAGTAATGGTAAGTATTCGGATCGACTGCATGAGCACACCGTGATAACAAACTACTGAATAATCTTGATGACTTTATTTGGGAAATGCGCTGCAGTATGTTAGGGTTGCCCACCTCGATTGTTTTTGGATCGCATAAAGAAACAGGCAACCACGTGCACTTGCAATATCCGTTACACATGCAAGATGGATGTCAATCAGACTTTCATTCGCTAAAGATGTGCGTTTAGGTGCCAAATGGATGGAGTTTACATTAAAAACGGTTTTATCTTCAGTCACTTCAACACAAATTTCTTAAACTACGATAATCCATATGAAAAATTTTTTAAGTCATCCTATTAATCATACATTTTGTTTTGAGCTCAAAATATATAGTCAAGACAGCCCCATGTTAACTTAAACAGATATAAAAAGGGTAGCATCTCTGACAAATTCAACTGTAGTTTACTTGATCTATGTTGACTAAATGGTGACATTGCATTGGTAGCATATTTGACTTGTACGCGTTCGCGTGAGTCCGCTCTTGCTGTGTAAATATCCGAGTTGCGCCATGGGTCTAGAGAGCCTTAAAAACTTGCCTGTTTTCCACGAACAAAATTTCAAAAATTATGTTCCCTATAGGCTTTCTTCTCAGCCGAGACTAATATACATAAATACAAAACCCAGGTCTTCTTCCACTTCTCATGCCTCCCAACAGATGAACGATCCTGCAGATGGAGGTAATCAAAAGCGTAGCCACTCGGATCAGACTTCTGATGGGCATTGTCCTCCAAACGATAGTCCTTGCAGTACGCCGAGCAAGCAAAGAAAGTTAGACTAGTCCTGTATATGATTCTGTATTGTAATTGTGACATTCCTGTACCTCTGTATAGATTCCTATTTTTATGCCTGTAATTCTCGTGTTCAGTGAAGTAAATTTGTGGTCAGTATGCGAATCAGTAATCAGTGAGTTGGAAGTGCTGATTTCTCGCAGAATAATCCTTGCCTATGTTGATTCGTGCTTCATAAACCCGACGTTTAGCAGATCCGCTTGCAGTCAAGCTACTATTAGTCTGATTGCTTTAGCTATTATGTTGAAGTCATGTGCACTTCTGCAGCTTTTCTTAGAGATGTCCTCTTAGAGAAGTTGGACAAGAATTCGAAGGCGTGCAGTCAAACCTAGATCCTCAAGTGCATCTTTCTTCTCGGAGGTTCTTCATTCAATTTACATTCTAATGCTGACCCCATGCGTGATTTGACACTGGATCTGTATCAGTCATGTCGCGAAAATCGGATCTGGGTTGAAGTCTCCCATGCATCCTGCATCCGAGGAATATGACTTTGTCAGGCATCTACAAGGCAACACAGTGCCAACAGCTTAACTCAGTAGATCGCCGAGGGCGAGGTGGGACCCATAGTTTCGGACTCGTACACCGTTACCTCCTGTTCATGGATTTCGAGTGTTGATAAACCTTTGAGAGACTACTCAGTCCCCAAGTATACAAAATGTACTGGTCTCGTATTCCAAGGGCTACGCCAAATAGCTTTTAAAATCAGTTCTTTATTGTTGGGAACTCAGGCTTTAGCTCCTGCCGAATATATTTGGGGACCCACTGTTGGGGCATTACGTGAGGATTCATAAGTAGAATACGTTAAGCAGCAAAGGCAAGGAAAACAGAGCATCCGCAGGCAGAAGGGGATTGGTATGGTAAAGCAAACGATCTTTTGCAGATAAAACATTGACGAAAGAAATGAGAAGACGATCACAGTTGTGGAAGGCTCACTTAGGTAGGAATTACTTAAAGAATTCTGTCAGCGCGACCTCATCGAGACAGGCTGGACCGTCGAGGCGTTTGATCACTGATTTCGGCTAAATCATTGAAAAACCACAAGCATTTAGAAGGAGGTTCCTATTTAAGCTTTTGATTTAAAATGTGAGTAATATTTCAACGGAATAAGTAGATGCGATCTTGACAATGGCTTACCCCTGTGAATAAAAACAGCGTTGGAATGGCAGTCAACTTATATATCGGATGCTTCTTAAAGAAGTTAGTTTCATCTCGCCATCTAAAAAGAAGAGCTTAAAATGCTGCTGAGGTATTTACCGCACCTACAGCGTTTGAAAGTCAATAATGAATTGAGAAGATGCAACAAGTAGGGCGGCTGTTGTTGCATTAGGATGAGTTAGTTTTGAGGTGTTTCACAATGTATCGCTTTGCTGTTTAATAGGATGAGATGAAATTACAAGACTCATAGCCGACTACAATTTCATCACTGTTAAGTACTTGGATAATAAGCAGGTGTGCAATTCCTTAGATTATTTCTGAACCAAGGAAACGTACTATGACCTAATGGCGATTCAAGAAATTTTTCCTAATCACAGTGACACACACACCACTTTAGGAGCTGACAACGAATAAACTCACGCTTCCTCATTTCCAACTTCCGACATAAGGAAAACTGTTTTCTCGGAAGCGGAATTCAAAAGGGGTTCCAACAATAGTTCAACTGTCAAAAGGAGACAAGACTTCAAATAACTACAATGTGGGAACAAACGCTATTAGCATGCAGCGGATTGTAGGAAAATTCGGTTGTCTATTAAAGCAGGAGAATCGTGAACAATTAAGTCGAGAAGCACCACTCATTGACAGTAAAGTTTGAAGACCCTATATTTCGTAGAAAAAGGCATTTCTGTTCATCTTATTTAATCATCCATCCAAAAACAGCGCTAAATTTACAGCAAATGAAAAAAAAACTCGCCCTGTTGGCACGCCTTATCCCAGCTTTCACCGGTCATATCAGTCGATCCTTCGAGGAGTAAAATCACCTTTTGTCCACCGTTGTTGGCAAATACTTCCTCCAATTGTTCTTCGATCTCTTTGTGTGAGCGAAGATAAATTTGCTTAGCTGGCATTACGCTGTAAAAAACGAAAGCAACATCATACATACTAGAATCAACAGTTTTCAAACAGTCATCCGTCACAAAAGTAAGTCTGGAAAGTCAACCAACAAGAGATGATACGATGCTAAGGTGTCCTCAATGTTCCACAACGGCACCTGGATCAATTCTACTTGAGGTGAAAATAAACACCAAACTCTGAGCTTTCCAGAGTTGTATAATTGAACATTTGCTTCGGTATCCCCAAATTGAATCGCACAAATGAGGTGGGAGAACGTCGTGCTTCCAAAACCCTGTACCGTACAATCGATCTCGCCAAGTGAATATTGGGACTGCAAATGACCTTAATTACCTCATGATCCTATCATGATTCCTAGAAGTTCAAATTCACCATCTATATGACAAAGTGCAGAGACTGCTAATAGAGCAATAGGCAAACAATGAAGCAGTTTACTAAACGCTAGATCCGAAGTAAATGAAAAACTCGAAGAAACTACAGAAGCAAATAAAACTGCTTGGTAATAAGCCCTTGATGCAGCCTCATCAGATAAAGGCAAATCAACAACCGCGTAAACACTAACTGCCGATTAAGCATTACTTGCACATGCCGTGGAAGCGAGATGAAGGAGTTGCAGGAGTCAGGAGTCGATGGCTTTGGATAAGTAAGAGAGGAATGCGGTGTGTATGTACAGAGAAACTGAAGAACTCAGACAGAGCATAGCAAACGTCAATGAATACTCTTGTAGATTGTTGTAGGATCGCATAAGAACGCAACCAACAGAAAAGCACTTCATCGATAATTCTCATTGGCGCTTACTGACATGAGGAAGCTGATTCACCAAGTGGACGTCATCTAGACACGACATTTTGATCGGAAATATAAAGTACTTGACCGAAAATCCAATGCAATAAATGAAAAGGAGCATTTACTCCCACCCTGTTTAGCACGATGGCCATGCAAACTTCACAGCAATCTCACACCATATTTATAGTGGCAGATCATGCAAAAGAGTGAAATGCAGAGAATAAGAGCTGGTTCATTACCTTTCGATTTTTTTTCTACAGGCACGGTAATAATCAGCATCACGGACAAGGGGTAGTATAAATGCGTAGAGATAGTAGATATACATAGAAATTACAACAAGGAAGTGCTGGACAACATAATCTATACAAATGGCAATCAGTAATTCGGGTAGCTGTGGGGCGTAGTGGACGGGACGTAAGATCCCGTTGGAGCATATTGATTCGTGTAGGTGGGGGGGTGGTATATGGCTGCCGGAGGAGGAGGTGGAACAGAAGCAGAAGTTGACGCAGTGGGAACGGGATAAAGAGTGTTGGAGCAGATACAGCTCGGTGAGGTGGGATGCCGACACCGTGGACAGAGAGGAGAGATAGTCGACGATGAGGGCGGAAGAGAAGTCGAAGCGGATGCTTGAGTGACCTTCCCTGCCTGATGTTGCAGTTCACCATGCTGCTGCTGTGGAGTGTCATTAGGACCACTTGTCTCCTTGGCTCCTGGTTTTACGACATAGATGTCACCTGTGCGGGGCAGTCGGAGATACTTGCCGTTGTTGCCAGCTTGAATGATTTCCACTACTTCGCCCTTGGATATACTCCGCTCAGGGGCCGGTGGGTGTGTTGATTGGGGAAAAATGAGGTCTTGAATATAGCATTAACATAAATGTGTTAGCAAGCTGTGTACTAGTACCGCAAGTAATTTGTGAGGAAGTATAGAAATAGCAGGAACGAAGAAGTGTTGATCGTGTCAATAAGAACTTAAATTCAAACAAGGCCAGTTGGAATAGCTTAACAACCAGTAAATCACTACATTTAAGCGCGAAAGGAGCAGAAAATTCGTTATTGATAGGGATAAATAACTACGTAGACCACTCCGTTTGCATTTTTGAATGAATCATTAAACACTAAGCGTGATTGCTTGGCTAGCTCAAACGACAGAAACCGACGGTTCATATGAGATGAGCAACTGTATAAATGAAACAGGAATGAAAGGACCCCTCACCCGTTGAGGCAGCAACGCGTGTAATCTTATAGTCATTTCCCAAAGGTCCGCTAGGGAGAGTAATACCTAAAAGTAGAAAAATGATGAGGAATCGGTTAAGTGGTGCAGTTAAAAGGAGCCGAATTTAGGAAAAAATTAAGACTGACAAGATTAAAGTTGTAGAATTTAGGATGACTCAGCCCTTCAAGTTAACTTTAAAATGTAAATAGCCGACGCAAAAGACCCACCGATCTCACGAGACACCGCACGTATTCGAGCCTCGTCAAGATCCTTTTGTAACATTCGGTTACGCTGAATGCCCTCATAGCGGCGCGCGACTGAATCGTCCATCACGGGCGATATGAAGGAATAGGGCGTCGGAGGGAAAATGGGGTGGGTTTGGTGGTGTACTGTGTTGCTGTTTCTCGAGAGAATATTCGGAGTACCACGTTGTGAAGTGGTGAAATTTACTGGTCTGTTCAAAAAAAAATTGTGCGGAGGATGCCTACCATTTTATAGTTGAAACGTAGTTGATGATGAAATTCCCCAGTATTTATTTTAGTATTTATTCTAACTAGAAAAAGTCGAACATAATTCTTGTTATTATTTTTTTAATTTTAGTGTAAAATGCACCACCATCCAGTGCCAACTTTCAACCTAAAGTGGCGGATTCTGATGTGTGTGATGTGACTTCAACATAGCGTAAGATGTTACAATCACGTGGAACTAGGTCACCTGATGCAACAATGATGACTTCAGTGCTTCCACAATATGAAGAATTTAATGGACAACGGCAAAAGGAAAACAAATACAGAATATGAAAACATGATGAAAGAAGCTACAGAGAAAGTTGAGATTCGGATACCGGAATTTATATTTGCAATTCAAGAACTTAGCGACTCACATATTGCCGTAGGGATTGAATGGGGCATTTGTGGCGGCGGCAGCAGCCATCATATATTGATGGTACTGAAGGACAGTCGCTGCAGCGCTGTTTCTGTACATGGAGGAAGAAGAGGAGACCCTACGCTCCTCCTCATAGCGCTGGCGCGCGATGCGCTTCTCAACACGCGTTAAGCGATAGTCCTTTCGATCGATCAAGAGAGACTCATGGGTGAAGGGTTTCTTTCGGACGATAAAGCGAATTGAATTAATTTAGTGGTTATGAAAAGGCGTTGCAGTGACTAATTATGTATCTGACCATGGGTGCCTTTTCAGCCTTTTGTAATTTAGTCAAAAGCTAGAAAAAAAGTAACAAGTAATAACAAGTAATAAGGCGAAAGCCCATTCCGTTCTAGTGTTTCGTAACTATTCGACGATCAAGAGTATGCCGTAATTTTATGTATTCATCATGACAAGCCTGTAAGCACTGAAGCACCAAGTAAAACAAATCTATTCATGTAAACTGATCGAAAACCGTAAAAAACCCTAAATACGGGGTCGCTTCGTAAGTTCGGTAAAAGTGTCTATAGTAGTTTTTTACGGCAGTTGCAGAATTATCCCGTACACAAGAGGTATTTAAAATGAGCATAATTTGGTAACCACATACGTACTTTTAACAGTGCAAAGTTAGCAGACTGAAACGTAGAAATGGAGAGAACGATAAAGAACATAAACACAAATCGATGGCTCTACCGTCGTAATCCACTCTCTATTGCGCTCCAAAGTTGCCCTCAGCACAGGATCACTACTCGTGAGCTCAGATATAGACTGTAAATCCTCGTCAGAGAGCGAAGGCATTTCCTTGTCTTCATAGGCCGTCAGAATTCCCACCTGGGCTCGTGTGAACTGCTGTCCTGGGTTCATTTCATCAACAACGCGATCTGACACACCCTGTTTGTTTACCTGAAGCGGGACCAAACTCTAGCAACAAACATCTACGAAACAAAGCATATGGGTCATTAGTGGTAGTAACATAACTTTGAGTAAAATTTTTCCAACGTAAAGAAATTGAGTCCAGACAACTTACCTGACGGTCGTATATTTTTCGTTCCATCGTATTGTCGGATACAAGACGATATATGTAGCAGGGTTTCTCTTGCCCGTAACGATAGACACGACACACAGCCTGGCAATCGTGGCAAGGATTCCACGAGGCATCAAACACTACAACTCGGTTGGCACCCACAAGATTCACTCCAAGGGAACCGGCTCTGAATAATTAGAAATCCACAAGTACCAAAGGAGGCGGATTCAATACTTTGAAGGTTTTTTTAGTCGAACACTGATGATATCATTAAAGAATTGTAACACTACGACACCTCCAATGAATTACCTCGTTGAAACAAGAAACAGTCTGACCGAATTGGTAGGATCATTAAAACGGCGGATAAGACGATCCCGATCAGTAGCAGACGTGCTTCCATCCAACCCTGCATTAACCAACGCAGAGGAATGCACGAGGCAGAAAAGCAAGCAACAAAATATAAGCATTATACTTACGAAAATAATGCACATTTCTGACCCACACCTGGGGCTGCTTCGATGGATCATTTCCAATACGACGATTGAAGCGATAGTGTACAGTTTTCTCTGTTTCTTCCTCCGCTTCTAATTGTTGTTGGTCCAGCTGCTCTTGAGTCGTCTGTGAATGTGATGGAGAAGGTGGTCTTTCGGAGTCCAGAGGGAGTCGACCCAAAAGGCGTTCAATGAGATCCAGCGTCAGCAAAGACTGAGAGAAGAGGAGCATTTTATCACCCACGCGAACGCTCTCCCAAAGGAGAGAAAGAAATAGAAGTAGTTTCCCGCTGTTGCGAACATCACCAGCCTTAAAGTCAGCACCCCAGAGGTCGCCAGTCACCCACACGTACTTATCATCATTGGTTGCACTCCCACCAGAGACCTATTAAACGAAAAGAAATGACTGGAGCTACTAGTCCCAATTACAATTGAAATTAAGTGATCTTGGAAGAAGACACTCGCGTATTCAAAAAATTATGTTCCACATAGGCCGGAAAACATGAGTAAAGTTGCAAAAGCGGTCGTACCACTGAACTGTTCCCGTTAAATTTTCGCTTTGTTCGTTGGTTAGAAGCACCACTTGCTGTGTTCGATGCATCATCCAACTCAAAGTCCATCATCTCGTCCACATTCTCCTTGACCACTCGCCACAATACGTCTGGATGGTTCCAAATCTACGTCAAATACGGATAAGAAACAAAAAATTAAGTCACTATCAAAAAATACATGAGCGATATAATGCTATTAAGGGTGCATAAAGGCAAAAATAATTCTTCTTCTACCATAAACTGGCCAAGCATAAATGCGTTTTTGAGACGCCAGACGGTTGTTTGTGAAGGATGTACAGTTGCGAATGTATACCTCAACTACAAGTTGAAACAATTCCATGCATACAAAACAGTACCATTTTCTACTCTTGACTCAACATTAATCGACTCAAATGAAGTCCAATGATTGCCACCGGTGGCAGATTCAATAAGTAGTACAAAATGATCACAACTGGTAACCTACTGGAAGCCCATGCAGGATGCTAGGGCAAATAAATAAAAATCGACATTTGTTCTACAAAGCCAAGATCTGCAGCACACTAATAACACCTCACCTTGCAGCACAGTGCGTAGGTTTGCAAAGTGTTGGCTGGAGGGAGAACAGTGCCATACATATTTGAGGAATTAGATATATGACTCATAAGGGCGGTGTAGAGGCGTCGTTGCAGTGGAGACATCCGAACCATTAGAACTATTTCTTGCTTCGGGGGAAGGCTAGCCTTGAGAACTGCGTGGGATCGACGTTGAACGAAGCCGGAGAGAAGTTCATGTAGCACATGAGCTCGACCCTGCATTAGTTTTCGGTCTGCCTCTGTACTGTCCACACACTGCCCATTTTCAATAGGACGTTGAAACATGTTGGTAAATTCGGCCTTCGTGCCCAAGTAATTAGGACGCACAAAATCCACCATACACCAGTACTCCATTAAATTGTTCTGCAATGGATACCCCGTCAGGACCACCCGACGCCTGTGAAAAAGACAGACCACATATTAGCTACCACTTAAATATTGAATACAGCGGGTAGCTTAGTTTTAATCATAGATAGCAATGAGTTAAAGTTGTGTGGTGTGTATCGAGACCGGGTAAGTGAAGAGAACCACAAACCTAACTGCTTTGATATGGTCTGTAGAAAGTAGATGAAAAAAAACTGCCCGCAAAACCAGGAAAACACATGACTAGATTTACGCAATTTCATCTGCTCTTTTGAGAAATGAAATTTTAATACCAATTCGAGAAGATGGAGTCATCAGTTACGAAGGCAGTACCACTAATTGCAAGAACGAAGGCAAAATAGTGAAGAATTATGCGACCAAAATATAATAAATGAATGAATAAATAAATAAATGAATGAATTCGCCAATTTACTGAGTTCGAAGAGCTTTCAAAGCTCTGGAAATGGACGCCTCACTGTTCTTGATGCGATGACCCTCGTCGCATATGACAATTTGAGGACCAGGGTCAGTCAAGGCAATACGCATATCTAAAATTGTACAAAACGCAATCATCTTTGCACTTCACGAAGTTTTCACAATGAAGGTACACCTTTTGAAGCTGCTGAGAAGAACAAAGAATTCAATCAGAGCTCACCAGAAAGCATATGTTCCTCTTTTTCCTCCTTTTCAACGTCAATGGTAATGGGACGTTTTCTCTTCCTGCTGGAAGGCTTCTCATGGTCAGGTAATAGATTTGGGGGCGAGAAAAGGGCGCTAGTAGATGCGCTCATTGGGATGCCGCTGCTGTAGACAAAGGGACCTCCACTGGAAACGGTGGTTACTCGGTTTTGTTTCCGTGGGTTCGTTAATAGTCGAAACATCTCGTAACCCATGAGAAGAACGCCTCCAACGTGGGCCCATTCCGATACCACCTGGTAATTAGTAGTAAAAATATCTTCTAAAATCATTCCACCTTCAAAACCTAGTGATTTTAAAAGCTTCTGATCCCACGCACAAAAAGCCAATGTAAATCCTTATCAAGAGAGCTAAAAGTGAAGCCTAGGAACCGTATCACAGAACAGACAAATGAACTAGACGTTGACTTTTGATAGAAGTCAATAATACCTGATACCGAGCATCAAGAGATTTGGTAGTATCCTTGATCACATGCAATCGAAATGATGGCGATTCCCGAACCGCGCCTTCAGCTTTTGATTGCTTTAAGAGTGGTGATGTCGAAGGTGGGGGAGGTGGGAATTGTGGTTCCCCAGTAGTAACTTTCAGCTCACTTGGCTCCATCTCCGAGAGATTCGAGGGGGGAGGCGGCGGAGGAGAGTCATTGATGAGAGATAGGAGAGAGGGCTCTGAATGTACAACAGGAGGCATTTGGTGCGACGTCACCGCAGTCACTGTAGTGGGGGTATTGAAAGCAGTGTTAGTAGTGGACTGATGACCATTTATTTTTGGCTTTTCTTCATCAGTAGGGTAGAGAACAGATGGCAGCCATGTTTGAAATTCCGTTTGCCAATTCTAAAACGCAAAAATCAGCGACATACGACTGATGTTGATCGAATTCAGTTAAAATATTAAAGGCTTCAGTTTCTTCCTGCAAAGTAATGGTAGTGGACAGGTTAAACGCGAGTAAACATAGTTGCATTTTCTAATTAAATTTCCGTGACTTGAAAAATTACTGAAAGAAATACTAACAACGCTTGCGTTATGGCTGATTGACACAATTTCGAGAGGCTACTGTGAAGACCCAATAAGACTAAAATAACGACAAGAAGGCATGCAAAGGGTGAAGTGACCTGAAGAGTATTGATGGGAACGATGAGAAGGACAGTGCGAGGAGGAGGACGACAATAACGGAAGATGAGATCGAGGAAGGCGATCACTTGGATGGATTTCCCCAGACCCATAGAATGTGCCAGGATACAACCGAAGCCAGAATTGCGTTCGAATTGCGTCTGATCCTCCACCAGATTGTCGAACAGGAAACGCACACCGCTCACCTATACAAGAAACACTTTCTAGCATCTCACTTCATCACGGCATATTCACGTGTAAAACTGACTTAACAATTTGACGACCAAATAGTGGGGTTGAAGTTCATAAATCCGTGTAGTTAATTTGTACTACTGGCAGCAGATGGCTTGAAGCAGAAAACCGAATTCGTACTACTTTAAAGTGGTGTCGAAACAGAAGAGCCTAGAACTCTGAAAAGGAAGAAACGGATGCGCAGTTGTATAATAGGACGAACGTAATCCTGTTTCACACCTCCTTGATCACGAACATGCGCAACATACCCTAACGTGAAGCCCAAACTTTAACTGTTAGTCGCACCCAAAAAAACAATTAGATCTGGCATACTGAAATTTGAACAGATATTCACACAAACATCATTAAATCAGTAAAAATCCTGTGCCAAATCTACATGTTCTACTACTCTAAATGAGTAGCTGTGAAACTCAACGAATCAAAGCTGGAGAGGAAAAATGAAGGTTATTTATTACACATAAGTAAGAAAGTATCAAACGATAAGGCAGTAAAAGGTGGTCCAAGTCCAGTAAAAACTCGGAATTAAAGGCAGCTAATCTATAAAGACAAGTAGCATACACATCGGCTCTCCAGCCTGGAGAATTTATGCGAATTACTTTATAACAGACGTTTTGCTCCACGCAAAATTGTAGTCACATCTCCATAAACATTCCGTTTCCGGCATTCAACCGATTGCAAAAGCAGCACTTGAATGCTATTAAGTGGTTACTGATTAAGGGAATTTCTATCAAATCAGCCAACACCAATAAATGCCCCTCCCACGGAGAACAAGCGAAAACTAAATTTGCTACAAAACATTGAATCGACGTAGAACGTACAGAAAATGTTAGCATTAACAGAGCTCAAGGAAAACTGTTGAATCAAACTACATTGCAGTAATTTTACCAAAATAAGCAGACCATTAAATTAGACGACTTACAAAAGTGGAGACTTATGGATTATTGTAGATAGCAGGCTGTGGAAAAAACCACTTATGTAGTATAACCCAATAGGACTCACTAAAAAAGCACGAGTTTTGCTTTTTCAACCGAATTGAAGGGGAAGCATTTAAAAGGCATTCTGTGATTACCCAGAAAACAACCATAATTTCAAACAATGCTTTAAGCCAATAGGTTTTGCTAAATACTATACGATTATAAGATAAACTTTCTGTTAGATGTGAAAAACAACTCATTACTAAAACACGACGACAGTGCTTTTACAGTTAAAATCCAGATTTAGTACACCGACATGACCTTACCAGTTTGAACTCAGAATGAAGGGATAATAAGGAGAGAGACAAAACAAACCAAAGCGAATCTCAAATTCGTAAGGACTCTGGTAGTGTGGTAGTTTCATAGAGAAAAGCAAAGAACTTAGCGCCGGATTACCAAGCCAATCTTATAAGAGAGCAACAATGTCAATGCACTTGCACCTCAGTTACAAATACAATAAAGGAACAGGGGAAGAACTACAAAAAACCGGAGCTTATTGCCACTACGAAGTTATATTAACCATTCTTTTATTATTCGGACAATATTTTGCAACTACTGAAAGTACCGCCAATACCCAACTGAGATACATCAAACGTCAGGAAATCGGATCACCCTTCGGCTAAACATTAGTAATTCCAGTCCACCTGCCGTCGCATAACCAGGAAGTGATTGTTCCAGATGCAAGATTTTGGCGGACATTCAAAAGTGGTAGCATACCGTAAATATAAACATGTATCTTCAAATATTGCTGCGGTGTTTGCTACGATCAAAAAGTGTGACGCAACAATAAACGGTTCAAGAGCAAGGACGGAGCATATTTGATCGGCTACAGATTTGCTCTCTGTACTTTGAAACACAAATATACGCTCATTTAGCTATAAGTCTATTCAATTAAGTAACGTGTCGCCTTGTGTACTTAGTTTTGGAGCATCTAAAAGCAACTCCTAAACATTTTTGTAACATTCTTAAAACATTTAAGCTCGAGCATTGAAGTAAATCAGCCGTAACACAATTGCTAACACGCCTCTAAGGTACGGCAAAACTTACATCGGGGTTCATTTACCCCTTACTTTCAAACCGATACTTGGTTTAATTAACCAAACTCTATCCAATAACTACAAAAGAAAGAAACTCAAGTAGCAGGTTCATAAAATATGCCCAACACAGAAACTAGAGAGCCATTTAAGAAATGGTTTAAACTGAATCAAGCAACACAAGCTAAATTATGTATACAGATATTGAAAGGCAACTTCGAGGAAATTCTTCGAAAGTACTAGGGGACAATGGGCCACTCTGAAAGAAACCAAGTTTTACCTGATGCGGCTTGATAACACGGGCAATATGCGGAGCAAGGTAGAAGGACTCGGCTAGCGTTGCGCCGCGGCGGATGCAGATGCGGCCCTCGGAGTCAGGCAAGTTTTCGGCATCACGTAGTTCACAAAACTCTGCTTGCACCTCATCTTCTTCCCTGTTATCCCCTTCATTATCATCATCGCCCGCCAAGTCAGGGTCGTCGTCATCACTCAATTCAATCACCTGATTGTTCTGCAAAAACAATTTTGCTTTCATTTTACGCGCATTGGCGTCAAATAAAACTAATCTATTCACATCGGTCAAAAAATTGACAAGGTGATATTTGTTCTCGTGAGTGCAAAAGGAAACTAAGAAATGCCGATAAAAAAACTGGATAGGTAAAGTATGAATTCAAAAGGATTAAAGGATTGGTAAAAAAATGCAAGCCTAAGTACTATACTCACTTATTCTGCCAGCAATAGAATTATCAGCGACTACTTGCTTCTTGCAAAAAATAACGTAATACATCGTATCAAGTAGGAAACAGGAAACCCAGAGAATTACACTAGGCAAACAACATAGCATCAAAAAAGCCATCCAAAAGCCTACTGCAATTTCCAGATCGGCATCATTGATAGGGAGCTCGATGTCATCGTCGGAGTCGCCAAGCAGTACGATCGCCGTTTCCTCAGTATCACCCGTTTGAAGGGCTTGCAGTTGTTTTTGCTTGAATAGTTTTTCGGAAGCTGTTGAGGCTGTTTGCAAAGCATTTGCTTTTGGAATCAAATTATCATAAATAGATTTCTCATAAGACTTCACATCTTCGCCTAGTTTGGGCTTCATTTGAGTGCCTGCAAATAAAGTATTTTCAAATAGGCTTTAAAGACATATAATTCAGCAGCAGGTAAAAATCAGGTAGAGACCAGTAATGAGCGTAATTTTAGAGAAAACAGAAAATTGGCTAGATTCAAGTTAGACACAGAGAATTCTCTACCTGCTGTAGGAAAATAAGTCTTTATAAAAAGTTAAATCTAACCATTCACAAGATCAGCCCAGACACAGTAACAGGGGATGGTGAAGTAAAACTGCCTTACTTTCTGAACAAGGAAGCGAAGTTGTTTGGTTAGAGGGAATATTTGACATTGGTGACCAAAGATCAGGATTACCCGGCTTCGAAAGCTGTGTCTTTTGCTCTATTTGAAGTCGAAGCCGTCTTTCCATTTCCGCCTTCTGGGCAGACTGAGCTCCTTCACTAAGAGTAGTCTCCTCACGTACACGCCTATAAAGCAGAATTTTACAGAATATCAAAATGATAAAACTCTCACAAGACTTCAATAGACCAAGAATTCCTCCCATCGTAGGACAGAAACGCTTTTTAGCCTCAATAATAGAAGACCCACAGACAAAAAAGTTGCCCGCACAAAGGAATCAATCAAAATTGACAGTGGAAGGACGAAGCATAGTCTTTGAAGAGAACGTAAATAACCATGGTGTCAGATCACCTACTTGATGTTTTTTCGCTCAAAAGTTTGCTTGCGTTTACTTCTTGACGAGGTAGCAGCAATTTCAAGAGAAGTTTTGTCATCGCAGTTAAGGTTCTGGATAGTAGCGCTCCCGGCAACTTTTCGTTCATCCTCCTCGTAGATGACATCCGACCCACTGGAAACCAGAACAAGTTCACCATCTTTGTTTAGCTCGTACTCCATCTTATGAGGTTCCGGAGGTGAGTTGACGTTTCGTCCTCGGTTGGAATATCTTATTGTATTGCTTGTGCCGCTTCCACAGGAATTGCTACCAGACATTTCGATTAAACTAAACCACTGACATCGCTCCAATAGAAAATGAAGCTAAATACAAAAATCAAAAAGTAAATAGCAGAGCAGCACTTGCAGTGGTAGAACACTTATTACGCAGAAATAGTAACTGTGACAAACTGATTTTACAAATCGAAGACAGTTTTTCACAAGTAGATAATAATGGTGGCAATTTGCAATTTTTCATTGGTCATATTTTAGGCGGAACCATTGTCATCAAAACACGTTGAGTCACAGAAATGTATAAAAACGATAACAAATAAGATGTTATTCTTGGAAATTTTGATATTTAAAAAGTTGATTTCATTAAATGCAAAAAAATTATATTACGTACGGTTTGACCAAGTCAGTGTCAATAAATCTGAGGCACTACGCGCATTCCAAATTACCAAATGGGAGGTCTTTGGTCTTGCAATCTTTTGAATTGTCCTTTGCCCATCTATTGCACCTCCACAAACTTGCGAAGTGAGGGAACTAGCAGCTCCGCATTCTCCATTTCTCAACCAGCCGAACGGCACCCATTTAAGTAGCTGCACAGTGCTCCACCAAATCTGAATGGGTAAGGAGGAGATGATGGGAGATTTAGCCTCGCGAAGTCTCACCTATTCTTCAGCTTTATTAGTCAACTCTGTACCTCCGGCTGGTGATTAACATACGAGGCGTCAACGATGTACCGCAAGGCGTGATTTTGAGAGAGATGAAGTCAGTACAACAAAATCGCCGGTTTCCATTGATGATAGTTTCCGATATTGTCTTCGACCCTAGGTAGCATTGCCTAGAGAGTCATGTACAACCACCAGTCTTTTCCTCAGATGATTGCGGCTTATCTAAACTGATGCCATGCGGTCGTTTCTGTGACTAACTTTGGATACCCGTCATAAAACTGGATACAGTCTACATATTTTCGAGCACTGTGCATAACAAAGCTATCTCTTTTTGCAATCACATTGGACATTCCTCGACTTGAGATTTGCGATTTTATTACGGCACTGGTTAGGATTAAAATTAATGGCATCCTTCGTCAGGATAAAGAAGATATTTGGAGTTTTTACCTAGTTGGCGTGTTACCTCTGTAGGTGTTGTAATGCCTCTTTGAGAAGTTATAATCAACGGTCATCGTAGGGATTTTCACAAATTACTGCGCAACTGTAATCAAGGCCAATCACATTATCACTGCATCTCTTGGTTACTGCATTAACCTGTTGTGAATTTACGCATTTTCTGCCAAGTAACAATGAACAGAAAATGTGTCCATCTTCTGGTGAAGTCTTTGCTGGAGGATTTTTTGCAAATAATGGTTGTGTCGATCGGGCGGCTATATTTTTTCGTTTCGTAATCTGTTTCACCACCTAGAATATGTTTCCTGCTTGAGGTGATCGTGTATTGCCGCAGCTTTGCTCATTACGCAGAATGCATTAGGGTTTTGCCACCGCTTTTTATCAATAGGATTGCATATGACTCGTCTTGAACTTTTAAATGAATTTACACTACGTGGGGTCTGGTGTTAAGACGCTTTTATTAAAATTCCACACAACTCCTGTCAAAGAATTCGCTAAAAATGCTGCTAGCCGCAGCGATGCGCTTATAGGCTTTCAGAATCACATGCGCATGACTGGATTTTTAATTTATAAGTATTCGTTAATATCTAATTATCTATTTCAAAGATACTCGTGATTAGTAGACTACAATAGCAGTGGAGTTACAACGGCCATATGTGCGCTGTTTCAACATTTTAATTTATCTGCGTTTTTGGCCCAAGTTACAAAATGTGCAAACGTTAATCCATTTGATTATTGTTTTGTGGGTGGGTGTTACAGTTTTTCTGCCAGAGGTCTTGTCACAGTTCTGTTTATACGTTTCCTCCTTATAAGTTTTCCTTTCAAGATCTAGCGTAGCTATTCGAGTCAAAATTGACTGCTCTTGTCCAATTTTGATATTAACTACCAGGTCAACCGGTTTGTGAAGCAATTGGAATCTCGTTGAAATGGTGCGATGCTTAAAGTGTCACAGGAAAGTAAGCAAAATTTTCTGTTGATTTGTCCCTTGGTGGTGGGAGTAGCCACTTTCGCGTTACAAAATATCTGAACGTATTTTGCTAGAATGTAACCGCCAGAACACTTAGCGTTCTTTGGTGGCTGAAGTCGAATTCTAAAGTTGAGCATCCTATTCACAGGCTGAGAGTGTGACTTGATTTTAGGTCTCCCAACTGAGATGACGTTTGGTCTCTGATTTACTTTATTGAAAAATGGGGTGGTTTCTGATAGAGATGCACTGGTGACTTAGAGCCACGCCTTTACCGAGAAATCTACGCATTTGATAAGTCACGCTAACTTCGGTTAGCCAGCGTCTAGTATCATCCGCAAATTAAAACAGGAGATCTAAGGTACGGAAAACCACTTCACGATTCACTTCTGATTGTAATTTAACAGTGCGCTCAAGAAAGTCAGTGCGATTTCAACGCTGGTAACCCTCACGGTACTTGTAACCTCACAAACTCGTTCACACAACACGCGTCACGCACGTGCTTGTCATCACACCCAAAGGCAGTTTGCCTCTGTCATCTGCGGAATCGTCTTAAGAGATGAATGTCGAATTCTCACCTCCATTCTGTTCTTTAATTCCAAACTTCATTTTCTCAGTTGATGCCAAGCAATAGAAGGGCTTATAATTTAGATGTAAGTTTGTGCCATCTCGCTGTGCATTGCTAATTTAGTTCTCTTAAAATTACGCATGAGCATGTACGCAGCCATCGCTCGTGGATATTAAATAGTGATCTGTAAAACTACATGGATTGAAAGGCTGCTTATAAACTGTAGTGCACTTCTGCTGTACTTTCTTTTTCTCAGATCTTTGCCGTGGTATGGATGCTAAAGAAATTGACATTGAGGCTGGGGATGCAGACTTCAACAAATAATTGGGGCCTCACGTAATGGAATGCATATTAAAAGAGCAATGGATGGTCAAGTTGTGATGATAGAAACTACGTCTGCTTGAATGACCATCCAGCTCTTGCGGTGTGAGGGAGGCAGTGAAGCAAGGCTTCCACTTCCACTTGAAAGCCACTAGAATTGAGTTGCTGGGGTGTAGATTGTAATGTGTTTTGGTAGAAAACCGACGCAATACTGCCTAAGAAATTCAATACGTTCTCGGACGTGAACGAGGAAATTTTCACGCATAAGAAGATGCCAACAGTAAAAGTTAAAGGTGAAGTTGAGCTCATACTGTTCAGCATCGAGGTAAAGAGGAATGGAGCAGTGTTGGTCAAATTGGAGGCACACTGTGGTGCCTCACTTGTAGCACCTGTAGCATATGGGTCAGAAGCAACAATTAACATAACTCATTCATTACTGACTTTCATACAAGAAAACCTATTGCAATGTTTTTTGATACACAAATATTTGATAAAAAATAGCTTAATCAACAGTGTTGCTACCTCCTCTAATGTGCATGTTACTTCCAAATTGGTAAGCCTTCTTCTACTTTTTATAAAACCTGTATTTTCTTATGGAAGCAACAAAATGTGAACATAAAAGCTCATCACTCACAGGAAGCCAAATGCCAAGTGAACACAATGCCATCACAAGTAGGCATGGCAGCGGGCGCAAATTGTTCACCACAGCCTCATGGCTCTCCAATCCACCCTACAAGTCTAATTTGAAATGCTTGAGTAAAAAGCCAATGACGCATAATTTAGTAGATATCCAAAATAGGGTTCAAAGCCTTGTGAAAAGTCTGCACACATGAGTGTTTACTGTTGAACTTTGGAGTTGCATTTGGTCCGGCCCAAGCGTACCATGAGGATCACCATCGTGCCGTGGCAAAGCTTAGTCAGGAAGTGAAATTCACTTGGACCTTATAAACAACTTCAAAAAGGACTCCTTCAAATAAAGCCCTATTCTGAAAATGGTCAGAATGCTACTAAAGTCGGACCAAATCCTCTTCGGATGGAACCTCCTTTGTGTCGCCTTTTGTCCTCCGAGATGTCGCGTGACCTCATAACATCAAGGAAATTAGAATGAATTTGATTCATTGCAGCAGTTTCAAAGTTATGTTTCCCCAAACCTGCTTATTTTAGTCCAATCCACCATAAAGTTCCGAGGTGGGTTTAAATAGTACGCTAAATCTGACAACTAGAAGGCGACTCCTCAATTCCAATCCTTCTGAGGCCGATCCTCTCTTCGCCAAAACGTTTTCGGGATGTGCGTTTCTTGGATTCGGAAACTCTGCTTTAAATGCTGTTGCCGCATGAAAATTCCACTACAAATTCCATTATTTTCGTTTTTAAAGTAAGTTATCAAGGCATGCTGCCCGAGCACCGAGATCTATCAGCCCGTTTAGCACAGAAGGGATGCACAGTATAGTCATCAGTATTAAATTACAACAAGCAATTTCCCTAATTTATGAAACGTATTTACAACGTTTTTGTGTTGCTTGCATAGTAAAAGCCTTCCACACCGTAAATTCTGTAAAACCACAAAAAAAACGCTAAACCTGGAAGTCTCTGCGCTGTTAGAAAAGGAAAGCACCGATCCCTCAAAGCAACCGCCTGTAGTAGTAGGCGTGACAACTCAACCCGCTACACGACAGACTAGTTTGTGCTAACAACAGTCAGCTGATTTTTTTCCAATTTATGGGGGCTGTAAGTACCTGACGTGCTTTGAAAGAAGCTTTGGAGATTGAGACGATAACCTTTCATCCCACTTTGGGGCCGCTTTTATGCAGAGCAGTGGAGCGTCAACATTGTGCTACCTCACGCAGGAGTGACAACTCTCTTCCTCCATGCGTTTAAGCAAAAGATGGCGAGCCACACCTAGCGAAACATACAGTAATAAAATAATATTTAGAGGAAATTTTATTAAAACACACCAAATTCACAAATCACAATCCATCAGATACTGTTTATGGTTCACATTTTCTGCACCCTTTGTATAAAAGTAATGGAGTTTCCGGAATTCAGTTCAATCACAAGGACGATAAGAGGTCCAGTTTTTGCTTGTTCAGCATTGCAGCTGTTCCGGCGTCGCAGTTTATAAGGGATTTCGAAATGGTATCGGCTGACATCTTTTCACAAACCATCTAGCAAGTGCAAAAGACATCATTACATTCTCGTACACCCGAGACGTGAATGCCTACAATTTCACCAATTCAGCTCCACGCCACCTCCAAGAAAGAAAAGGTGGCGTATAAGGGTTGCGCAGGATCAAAATTTAAGTTTAGAAGGATAAACAACCGAAGGCACTAAACAAAGACGCCAACGTAATGATGTTGTTCCTCCACACTTTTGGCCTACCCTACGGCCCAAACCACTTTGTTTCCATTTTCAGTTTAGTTCCCCGCCAAATCATCCTCATTTTAAGTAGAAGAGTATAAAATTCAATATGCAAAACAATAACTTGCATCCATAATTTTGCGTAACAGTAGTGGAAGTATAGTGGATAGGAAGCATTAAAATTACATTGGTGATGGGCACCAAAAATGCGAAAACAAAAGGACAGAATTCACCAGCTCAAGCTTTTATTTTCATGAGCACGGTAACAGGAAAACGATCGCATTTGTGCGAATGCTAAATGACACTACAAAATTGGCAGAACTAAAAGGTGTGCGATAGAAGTCCCTATAGGAGTCACCAGAGTCCTCCCCTCCTTTCAAAATCTTACATTATATACCAATCCTAAATAAATGCATAATCTGCTTGCAAATATTTTGCTAATCGTGTCGTTGCTAAGACGCGCATACAGGCAAAGCAAGTTGATTCGCAGCCTGTGATGAGAGACAATGGCTGTCTGTCAAAAAACTCGCCATTCGTTCATGGATTATTTCGCACAAATTACTGCCTGCTCTGCTTTTAGTGTAGATTTTGATTTTAATATTAATTGAGGTTGTTATAAATACTTACACTGGTCGTATCATCGCGTTGCCTGCGTCCAATGACAATCTGTGCAGAGCATGTTTTGGAAGACAACTCAATTCCTCGCCTCTTGAGCACTTGCTTCTCGTACGGCTGAAGGAGCATCAGTGTGACCTTCTGGGGATCTCGTTTGATTTCCTCAACCACATCATTATAAGTCATGGAACCTACGGGAGGGCAATGTCAGTTGGTCAAAAAACGGCAGTTCTTACTCGCCAACCGACCATTCACTTCAATGACACAATCATTTGTCATGACACCAGCTGCCTCCGCAGGCAGACCGGCCTCCACGGACTTGATGCAGAATTCCTTCTTTGATTTTTCTTCCTTCAAAACAAACCCATATCCATTGGCACCCTGCCACCTATAAAGGTGCACAATTCGAGCACTTGGAAGGGACTCCATTAACGCTGCAGCGAGACTTCGCAGTGGCAGTGCACTTAGCAATGGTGCTTCTTATATTTATGCAACTCCAATCGGCATTGATGAGACACACAATTGGGGGCGAACCACTCAAAAGGTGAGCTGTGGTTGGTGTGTCTTCTAAAGAGCTTTCTAATTGATCAACTGACGCTGCCACACCTTTTCGAATTCTCCATCCTAAGTCATTTATTGTTCCAAAGTAATCAGGTTGCTCTTGGGATAAAGTTCATAAAGATGCTTAACATGCAATCGGTGTTACTAAGAGCCTCATCTCTCCTTTCAACAAAAGTTTAATCCAAAGCACTTCATAAAGTTAGATTTTTTTCTCTTTTCTCTCTCTCTATGCATGCGTATTTAAACTATGCCCGAAGCTAATTACATTGAGTCGGATTTGTCAAAGCCCACCACAACACATACAACCCATGCAGAGTTTGA